>VDFB02321333.1:0-36395 GCA_007258455.2 Sequoia sempervirens | reverse complement strand
GGGTGGAAGGTTATTTGCGTAATTATATAGTTGGACAGCAGAGAGCTTGGGTGAGATGGATCTATCTATGCGAGTATTGTTATAACTCGACTCACCACATGACGATACAGATGACACCCTTTATGGCTTTGTACGGGTATGAGGCGCCCAACCTTTTGGATTTGATATTGAGTGATAGCAGAGTGCCGAGTGCAAGGGATATGTTACAGAGTCAGCAGGACATTATGAGGTCCCTCAGAGACAATATCCAGCGGGCACAGAATCAGCAAAAGCAGTATGCTGATCAGAAGAGGGTTGAGCGTACTTTTGAGGTGGGTGATATGGTGTACCTCATGTTGCAACCGTATCGTCAGTCTACTAAGCGGAAGAGTGGGGCAGAGAAGCTGAAGCCTCGCTACTATGGTCCATTTCGTGTTGACAGACGAGTGGGCGAGGTTGCTTATGAGTTGGACTTGCCAGCTGATAGCAAGGTCCATAATGTGTTTCACGTTTCTCGCCTGAAAAAGGCATTGGGTCAGCATGTGATACCCTCTCCAGTTTTGCCACCCCTTGATGTGAAGAGCCCGATACTAGTACACGAGGCCATCCTCGAGGAGAGAGACACCTTCGAGGTGGGTGTCGGGGAATATCGATCAAGTGGAGAGTTGCAGTTGAGGATGCTACAGTCCGGAGGAGATCTTACGGCATCGAGTTGAGATTGCTTGAGGACAAGCAATTTCAGGGAGGGCGGACTGTGATGTCCCCATCCTAGTCAGCGCAGCTGGTGACGAGGTTAGCCTATTATTTCGATCCTCGTAGGCTAACAGGTGTGTGCAGAGGATCATCTAAGGCAGTTACTCAGTGTTTTGTAGCTTCAGTATTGCAGTTGTTTCAGGTTGGGCTTTCGCAGAATCTTCCAGAGTGGATTTTTAGAGACTTTCTATTTTTAGAAAGTTAGGTCAGGCGGAAGCTGCTATTTTGGGCAGGGCACCTGGTTCAACTATTCAGCTCAGAGTCGACCCAGTTCTTCAGTTTGACAGTCTGACGGAGAGATATTGGAGAATTTAATGGTTTAAGGAAATAATTAATACTTTGACTTTATATTAAAGTCACGTTATTAATTATTTAAATATTTAATTAAATTGGCATATTATAAAGTATTTATTATACTTTATAATAAAGTATTAATATTTGATATAGTAAATATTTATTATTCATTAATAAATGCGCCAATTATTAAATGAGTTTCTCCTAAGTCAAAAGCGCAATAATTAATCATTTATTTAAATGATTATTAAAAAGAGCTGTGGGTCGAATTTTTCAAGAGAAGTATATATTCAGGAAAGACAAAATCGAACCAGGATGTTATGTTATTCAACTTTTGTCTTATTTGCTTTGAGCATTGGAGTTTGCAAAACCCTAGGGTTTCAGCAGGCGATTCATTTCTGGAGAACGATACCTCTTCAGAGATTGGCATACTGAGACTGTGAAATACCAGTTGAAGATTGCATCTTGGTGATTTCGCACAGAGATCACAGATTGGGCTTATTCATTTATCCAGGCAGAGATTTACAGAGTTATTCCATCTAGCAGTTGAGGCGACTTTGTCAGAGGTCATTATTCAGAGATCTGGCACATCTTTCAAGAAACCGTACTTTATTTATTGCTGCTGTCAGGCCGTACAGTCCTGTACCAGCAAGCCGTACTTCCTTCATTTGTCAGTAGACATCATCAAATCTCAGTTGCTGACAGTCAGTTTGGGTGCGCCTAAGGTTTCCAGAGGTTCAGCATTGCTTTCCAGAGGACAGAGACGCATTATTCCATTCAGCCGTACATCTTCACCATTGCTTCAGGCGGCTGCAAGGGGAAACCAGGTTTCTTTGAAATATATTCATATTTTATTCATATGTCACATTTATATATTGTAAATGCTCTGAATCTTCAATAAAATGATGCGCCTATGATATATGATCAAGATCTGAGCCTATTCTTTGCATTTTAATTTATTTTGATTTTATTAGCAATTTATTAGAAAATCGCAGCTTCTCTTTATTTGTCTGAAAACCTCAAAAACACAAAAAAAATACAAACTTGCAAAAACACAAACTATCAGTCAAGGTTTCGGGGTTGAGAACCACCAGGGTTCCTACAAAACCCTAACCGTAGCTGATGCTGCAAATCGCGATGCCAAAACTCCAAGTTCGCATTCAAATCGAATGCTTGATCTTGCCAAAAATAGATGGGAAAAATGCAGGTGTGCAAAAAGATGGAAAGTCGAGGGGTTAAGTAGACATTTTCGCTCAAAAAATGCATGAAAATGACATGATAATCCGCGCAAAAACGCAAAAAAAAATGCGCCACATTTATTCGCGACCAAACGGCGACTAATCGCCATTTTCTGCTCGCGAATACTCTACAAAAGTTGGCGATTTTTTTTAGTGTAGCAAATGGCAGTATAGGTAGCTTTTACTCGTTCTCAGAAAAAAATGGCAAGTAATCTTCCACTCGCAGATTAACCTACGATTATGTAATCTATGCATAGAATACAATTTAAAAGCAACAAAGATGTCATATACAAAAGCTAAAATAGATAGATGGGTAGCAACCAAAAAGTAACCAGTCAAAAAGGAGTTCCATCCTTAACTATTGTTACCAGCAGATCGTAAAGCCATTTCCCACCGTTAAGGCCAAAGGCCAGGAAGCTTTTGAGAGCTCAAGCCCAACACACCCTTAACCTTCCCTGCTCAGATGCTTGTTCTATTGATGTATAAATTCAGGTAGGAATGCTACTAGAGTTGGGTTGTATTTTAGAGTTGTGACTTGGCTGCAATTGCTCATTAACTATTCTGTTGTCCCTCCTAATCCTCTCAACGATTAAAATCCTATCAATACCTTCAATTCAATTGAGGAAGCTCCAGTTGCAGTGTCTAAAGATTGCCAAACCCTCCCTCAACTTGTTCAGACAAGACATGATATCATGCTTGTTTGATGTTTTGATCATAGAAGCAAATATCTTTGTTGGGAATATCTTGGAAAACCAAAAAATAAATAAATTTTCAATTTCTCGGGATATTATTAGGAAAAAATAGGGATCAGGAAATCAAGAAAACAGATTTTTTTTATTTAAAAAAAAATGACAAAATATCTTATGCTTTTACATAGAGAGTGAGAGTAAACGAGTGTGTACAACATGAATAATAAACTATCGAATTTCCTTATTAATTTTGAGATAGTTTATTACACATATTGAAATATGGATATTCCACATTAATTTTGAGATCGTTTATTACAGTGCACATTGCATGATGCATTACTACATAGTTTTAATATGTAATGTCCCCTTCTTGATGGCCACCTACATACTATTTTAGCCTTTATTTATTCCTAAAGGCTAAAAGGAGAAATAAAGGAATAAATTAGTAAATTAATTATTTGCAAAGTTATCTCAAAAATAAAATATCATAAGATGACTTTACGTTTAATTAATTTAATAAAGTGACTAAAAATAAAATACTATCAAAAAGTCACTTAAATGAATAAAATAATATTTTATTCTAGAAGCTTCCTGGAGGTGATTGTAATTTCTTTAAAAGGAGCTTTTGGAGGGCATTTGAGACATCTTGAGTTGAATACATTGGTGAGCTTGAATGCTTACCAACTTGCCTGAGGGTTTGAAGACTCTAAGGTACTGGGTTCGGTTGTGAAATATCAACCCTAATTGGAGTGGGAGAAGGAGATAATTCAGTCTTCTTTATTGTGCCAAATTTGTGGCCTTTGGCCAAATTTGATCATTGGAGTCAAATCGATTTAAGGAAAAGTTTATCAGATTTTTGTGGAGCTTTGAAGGTCCTTAGAAAAGGACGATTTTGCATCAAGAAGGGTGATTTTCCTTGCTAGCAGCTGGCACTACTTTTTATATATTTATTGCTGCAATTTTCAGTCTTTAATGGAGGTCGACCTGCACTTGATATCTTCAGATTTTTGCATATATTGAGCACATCTGGCTGCAATTTCTTCTGGGTATTGGAGCGCTTTATTTTAAAGGCAATGGCAATAATTTTTGGTAACATTTGAAGGAGTTTGGAGGCTGCAATTAATTACTTCTGAGGTCTGCAATCAGAACAGGGGCGGCTTCTCTCAAGGAATCAAATCTTCTTTTTGGAGGGCTATATATTGTAAACAATGCTGCCACTTCTTCATCGATTCTAGGAGCATTTTATTCCAGGTTCTTTCATATTGTTTAAGCATATTTTCTGCACTTTCATACCAGATTGTAAGGCACTGTCATATAGTTCAATATAGTTGCATATGCTATCATTGTATGCCAAGAGTCTTGGCAATCCTATTGTACTCAGCTTTGCATCAAATGAAAAGGCAGTTATAAGATCGCACAACATATGTTTGGCAAAATACCTTGGCTGTAGCTTTCATATTCCCTTACTAGTTTGCATGGCAAGTGTTTGTGAAAATGTCAATCAGCTGTAGATGTTTATTTCAGTCATTTATTTGCATAAGAAAATACAAAAATATCTTGCATTTCATTTCTCTATCATTAGTAGACAATTCGCATTGATTAGAAGTGTTCAAAATACATCTTTGGCATCATCAAACAACAAACCCAACAAACAGAAATTCAAACCAGCAAATTCAGACTTTGCAAGACAACTATTTGACAAAATTCCTAAGGCAGATATTGAAGGGTTTTGAGTCAGATTTAGCAAGGCTCTTTACAAAATCCTCAAAATCGATTACATACTACATATGTCAAGCTACAAAGTAACACAAAGCAGGAGATGCTAATGAGGCTATCTGCGATGAAGCAAATTAATTATGTGGCTGCAGTTCCTAATGCTTTTCCCTGGCCACGTGCAACTAAGGGAAAGTTTTTCCCATTGACTTGTGATTTTTCGCAAGTCTTTTTAGTCCGTAACCCAATGGTGAATTTACTCACAAGTGACTCACTGAGGGCTTTCACCTCATGAGTAAGCAAGTTTTCTCATGATTTTTCAAACTATGATCCTGACATCTACAAAACCCTGTTTCCAATTAAAAAAATCTGAAATTATCATCACATTCACAATTACTAATTGCCCATCCCTTCCTAGTTTGTATCTTTTAAACCCTTCCAAATTTAATCACAGTCACAATTTTGGTGACATTGCATCTAACAACTGCTGGAAAATTAATGAAACAAAAGCTAAATATGGACATGAGTTGGAGAAACCTCTGAATTGAAGAAAAGCAATAGGCTACTAATACGAGAAGATCTGTAAACAAAAAATAAGTAAAAAAGAATGCAGAAAACCCACGAAATCCCAATAAAAAAGTTATCATATAATAGACAAAACACTTGCATTAGGATCAATGTTCCACAGGGACACGTCCCCCCCAAAACAACCCACGTTTCCTAGACGGGGACGTCTCGGAGACTTGGGAACTTGGCGGGACGTTCCCCCACCAGCCCACCACCAACGCTGCCATCCCACCACCAGTGTCGCTGTCTCCAAGACACCGCTAGGACTTTGAGGATGCTGAGGTGTCCTCAAGATGTCTAGAGGACTCCTAGTTGTCTCCAAGATGTCTAGAGGACTCCTAGTTGTCTCCAAGATGTATAATTCTTCTACTTATACATCTTTTTGTAGCTATTTTTTCAAGTACTATATGTATTTCAACACCCTGCCGCCCCCCGTTCGTTGTCCCTCCATTTCCCCCAAACTTAGACCCCCCATCCCCGCATCCTCGAAACACGCCCACTGTCATCCCCCCATCTCCATCCCCAAAACCTTGTGGAACACTGATTAGGATTGAAAAAAGGGGGAGAGAGAGAGAGAGAGAAAGAAGTGGGGTGAAGGAAGCGTTGGGGAAGGTTCTAAATCAAAAACAAAAGATGTTTTGATAGAACTATTGGAAATAGAGAAAAGTTTAGTAGTTACAATATGCCATTTTAAGGGAGAGGTTGCTAATAAAAATTCTAACAAAATATGTTGGAAACCTCCAGCATTCTTTTGGGTGAGATTAACTTTTGATCGTGCCCCTAAAGGAAACTACAGTCCCTTAGTAGTGGGAAACCTTGGGCACAACCACCTTGAAGAGATGATGTTTTGATTCACTTGGGATTTAGGGTGATGACAAATAACATTGGGAGAGCTTTGGTGATATTGTGTGATAAATGCAATGTGCATTAGAACTAACAATCTCAAAATTTATGAGAAAATCCATATTTAAAAATTTCCTAGTTATCGAGAGACAAGTACTAGTACTAGTACTAGTTTGGGAGATGAGAACAAGTACTAGTATGCCAATTTTTAAAAAGGTCAGAGAAAAGTATTTGGAGACGGCTATATATATATCAAACAATGTATATCTTTAAAGAATGTTAAATACTGAAGTGCTAAAATTAATAATAAAGCTAACACTTTAAAGTATTGAAATAGATTAATTATATTAATAAATGATAATAATCATCATGGTAGAAAAAAAAATATTTAAAACCATGATAACTTGGAGATGACAAAGAAACTAGGAGGTGAATCCCATCATTTTTAAAATGTAGCATGGGGAAACTTGGAGATGACTATATTTTCAATAAATTGAGAAAACTTCAATCCATGTTCACACCTTAACCCTTATTATGGTTTCACTTCATATTCTTACCTCTTTGAGATTTAATAAGGAAATATTCTGCCCAAAAAAAAAAACTTGTAATTTTTTTTTTTTTAAGATAAGAAAATTACAACTCTATTAGTTTAAGAGACCAGGTGTCTCTCAACCCTGACTTCTGACGAGAATGCAATGTTTTGTTTGTTTTGTTGTATTTTGTGATTTTTTTTTTTAAGGTTTTTGCAATAAAGAGAGATGGTGCAATTTTGCAAAGAAATGCTTATAAAATACAAATAAAATACCAGCAAACTAAATATAACAGAATACAGTTTAGAATCTGAAGATAGGTGATTTATTGATCTTTTAGAACATTTACAACTGCGAGATTCAAACATGCAAATAAAAAGGCAAGCTATTTATTGAGAACCTGGATGAGCTTGCGGTCGCCTGTAAAGAAGCATGAGATGGTACGGCTAAATGAATGAGGGCAATCTCCCACCTCGAAATCGATGCAAAAGCTTCATAAACCCTAGGCGCCACCTCTGAAGGATGAATCAACCAAAAAGGCAACGCATTTTTTCCTATAGGAAAAGTACGGCCCTTGCTGCTGCAAAAGTACAGCCTAAACCAGCAATAAAGAAATCCGTACAACCTTGGAATTTGTGCCAAATGCTGGATAAACCACTGCCATCGACAAAGATTCACTACTGGAGATAAATCGATCCAAACTCTGAATAAGAACTTCACAATATGCACTGTAATGACTCCTATGTGAAGCCACTCAACTGACAATCTTCAACTGGTATTTCACAGCCTCAGTATGTCTGATTCTGAAGAGGGAACGTTCTCCAAAATCCAATGTTTGCAGAAACCCTTGTTTCACAAACCCCAATGCTCTCAAAGAGAATAAAAGACAAATTCAAATGATCATCAATAATGAGTTCGATTTCTCTTGAAGAGAAATGTATAACTTTTCCTCAAAAGTTCGACCCTTCTCAAAAAATCAACTTAATTGCATTTAATAATATAATAATTCGCCCTTTTAGAGACTTAAGCAAATTATTAATAAATGGCATCCTTTTTATAAATGAGTATTAAAACTCATTTAATATTGATTTTTCTTCTTTATTATAAAGTATTAAATACTTTATAATTTGCCATTAATAAATACTTTAATATTTCATTAAAGTGACTATATTATAAAGTCAAATTAATAATCTTTTAATAATTATCAAATGCTCCAATAATCATTGTTTGCTCATCAAATCATCAAACTGGGTCGAAACTGAGCTAACCAACTGAACCAAGTGCCCTGCCAGAAATAGTAACCCATGTCTACCTAACTTACTATAAATAGTAAGTGTCTAAAAATCACTCTATAAGAGTCTGCCAAGGTCCAAACCTGAATCAACTGATATTGTAATGTTCCCAAACGCAAGATAATTGCCACAAGTAACCCTCTAAACACATCTGTCAGCCTACGAGGGTCTGAATGATAGGCTAACCCCTGAATCATCTGCACTACCTAGGAAGGGGACATTACAATTAGTGTATTTAGTTCTTTTAATTTTTGTCAACCACATATCATCACTTTTTGAAAATCTAATGTAATTTATCATTATGTAATATATTTGAAAAAACTCTATTGGAAGATTCCTCATTTTCAAGTGTTGTACATAGGAGACATATAGGAGATGCAAAGAAACTTCATATTGAGTCTCCTAATGTCTGGAGACATCTCCATAAAGCTCTCCGAGATGGGGACGTGTTTCTGGTATGGGAGACGAGTACCAAGGGTAAAGTCTCCTAGTAACTAGAAAAATCCATGGTGTACACTCTCATTTACTTTCAATCTCTCACTATCTAGTTGAGATGGTTTAAAATATTAAAAAAAATCAACTATTTCTCTTCTATTAATTTTATATTTTTTTAGGTCCTAATAATATCCCAAGAAAATTGAAAATATCTTTATATTTTCGTTTGCCAAGATATTACCAAGAAAGATATTTGTTTCTATGGTAAATAAAACATTGTCTTAGCAGCAGTCACAATCAACACACTGTTGTCATCCAAATTTGCTACCCCTAAAAAACTATTAATCATATATGTAGCCAAATGTCAAGTCATTCTTGTACATCAATGTCAACTATATTATCTTTCCTATCAAAATGGTTAAGTCCTTAGGTACTGGTCTATCTTTGTCTACTAATGGTGTATGCAGGTTTCTTGTCATGAAGATTATCAAGTTATGAAACCTGAAAGAGCCTCCAACACCAATAAAGGAAAGAAAGACTAAAGATTATGATGGCAAATACCAAACACAAGCAAGAAAGATTGAAATACATAGAGACAAAATCATAAATGAGAATCATCTTCCAAGAAAAAAACTATCACTTCAAAAGGTCCAATATTCAAGATAGCCAGTTTCAATGTGCTACATCCTGATTTTATAGCTACTATTGCATAGGGCAATTGATTGTAATATTTGGATCTTTGTGATGAATAAAACATGATTGATCATGTTATTAAATGAATGTGTCCTATTTGAATGATGGTTTCATTTGATTGTTACTTCTAATGATTTAATTCTTAATTAAATGTAGCATATAAGTTATGGATAATGTTTATTCTAACTTTTGAGATGTTTTATGCAAACTGCTTTGTTATGAGCATATGACTGTCGATGTCATGTCATGGTGTGCAGGTATGAAGACTGTTCCTCCGGACAGAGGAGAGACATCATTCGGGGAGGAACTTGGTCGGGTAAACAGTAACGATTACCAAATTGAGCATACACACACATACTATAGATTGAGTAAGCCAAGTCTGTTTGTCGAGATAACGGTAAGTCATCCATAGGCTTGTTTATTGACCTTAAGGTTCTAAATTCACTTCTTTATGTTTTAAGAGATGTGATTGTTTAAACGTCAGACTTGCTATACCATGACCCCAGTATGAATGATGAGAAAGTTATGTGTTAATGATTGATTGGGAACGCACATACATCTATACAATGTGAACACGTATTTATATGTACAGACATATCAATACATATGTACGTTAAGCATATGGATATGCTCATACACATGTGTCGACATGTATGTACGCATACATACATATACACAGGTGTATATATGTACACATTCCGCCTAATGTTTTTGGTGAAAATAATATTTAATATTATTGCCTAGCAAATTTACATATATATTTATGTATAAATGTATATACTAACGATGTGATTATATAATGGATAAATACATAAATACGTAAGTACCTATGTAAGTATATTATACATTTATATATTTAAATATATGTATTAATATTAAGGTAATATTTACATATATATATATATATATCACGATATAATGTCGGAAAATATATATATTTATATATTTATAAATATTACACTTAAATAAAATACATATATGATTAAATATATAAATGTGTGATATTGAAATGTGAAATGTATAAATTTAATGGACACATAAAATATTCAATTGGATAGAAATTGAACACAAAGGTAAAAGAAAATAAAGGATTTAAATGGTGACATATTTTGATTTTGGCTATAAAGAATAATAACCTCAAACATAGAAATCGAATTCTTTTGCTGGAAATATTAAAAACAAGAGAAATCGAATTTATTTTAAGGAACATTTGAAAAGGATGGAAATACGTTTTATTTTTGAAAAAACTCATAAAATCTCATGGGAAAAGTCGCGCACCTGATGAAAACGCGTCTGATTCGCGACTTTGGCTGCGACCTAGTCTGAGAAATGATCGAATGCTAATCTCTTGGCCGAAATGGCGACGTGGGAACATTTTAACCTTGACCCTTTCATCTAGAACGAACTTCCTGATTTAATTGCTACAAAATAACCTAAAATCGGAAAAACGCCTTGAGCTGTCAAATCCGCCATGTGAGAGTTGATTTATTCTTCTCTTGCTGGCTCTAAGGAGGTCGAATCACCTTCAATTTGATGACTTAAGGTTTAAGAATCCGCCAAGTGTCTTTTTGACTGTTTCTGGGCACTTTGTTGTCAATCAACATGCCTTCTTAAGTGGAAAACTGTTGCATTTCGGGTTTATAAATATACACGCCCTTCCATTCGTTAGAGGACACACATTGAGCAATCTGAGTTTAGTAATTTTATTCCATATCCATTTCATTGTATTGCTTGAGTTTCCTGCATTGCTAAGTTTGACAATTACAGTGAATTATTACCAGCAATTACCAGTCACAGTGAACTAAATCATTTTGAGTTCAGAGTGTGGTTTTTGTGAATTATAGCTGAGTAGGAATTTAGAGTTGAGTTCATCATTTGTGAGAGAATTGAGTTCATCATTAGTGAGTGAGTTTAAATCTGCTAAGAGAGCTTTTGTTGTGAGAACATTTATCTTATTTGAGAGCAAATTTTAGAGTGTTTATCTTGTGTTGAGTGAGTCCCTAATTCCACTAAGAGTATATTCAGTTTAGCATTCTTTAAAACTGAGAATAGCAGATTGGAAATTATCAGTAGTTGTGTTAAGAGATTATCAACAGAGTTAGCTGGAAGTTCTTTGGCTGGAGGCTAAAGGAGTAATAGCCCCACACTTGATCAACACCTTTGGAAAGTTCTTGTCAGGCATGTTATATCTACTGCTTTTCATAAAATTGTTATTCTTTTTTTGTTTAGAAAAGATTACAAGTAAGAGTCCGCTTTCATTAAAAAAACAATAGGGAATGAAGATAGTACTATATGGTATACTTGGAAAGAATTTTATAAAAGAATTACTTTAATTATAGTGTTGCTGATGAGTCACTAAACAAGGAGATAATTTTGTGAAATAGGAATAGATTTTTGCATGTACTATACTATTAGCTCTTGCATTCAAAAATGTATGGTTTATGTTAGAATTTGGTTGATGCATTGAGGAATAAGTCACTTTATTTGTATTATCTCCATATGAGGAGAATATGACTGAATTAGATACTAGGTACTAGGATGGGTTTGTAAAGCATCATGAAAATATAAACATTCCACAGCTTAAGTTAATAGGTTAACTCGACGAAGCTTGTGTAACTCCTAGGAATTTTTGGTTTCCGGTATAGGAGATGGATTATATAGTTACATGTTATGCTATTCATTCCTAGTAGGATAGTATGGTTGTAGGAAGTCTGCGGTGACGGATTCACCCATCGAAGGACAAAACCTATGCGTAGAGTAAGGAAGCCTCAAGTCAAATCGGCCCTGAGTAGTGTTTATGATAGATGACCTTCATTCGAAGTACTGAATGAGAATACTTTGGCCAAAGTAGTGAAAGGTATGACATCCACCTAGGTGTGAGATAGTTGAGACTACACTGTCAGTTCATTGTGATCCGAGTACTAGATCGAGATTGTGAAATAGCAAGGTTCTAGTTGTGTAGGACACAGCACTATGCTCAGTTGGTAATCGTTAAAGGATACCCTACCAATCTCTTCTTCGAAGGGAGGGCCGTTCATTGCAAAATGATTGTGCGGGGGACCGCATTATAAGTCCATGGTTGGCGGAAAAGCGCCTGAGTGATGTTTCTTCTCCACAGCAAGCGGCCGATGTACCAAGATTTGAAAGGATGGACGCCTGGACCTTCTTACTTCTATTTGTGCAAAAGCTTACGAGCTATGTATGTAACTGTATTACTTTTTAACTCTAATTTATATTTGCAATGAAAATGAAATTCATGAGGAAACATATTGTAACTTGTACATGTTTATCAATAAAGAAAGGAAGAAATTTTATTGTATTATCTTTGTTACTTGTTACCTTTACATGTTTTAAGTGAGAATTGGAAAGTTTTTTTTTTACGCAAGGAACAGGTCGTTACACAATGAATACCAAAGATCAAAATTTCTATTTTAGAAAGTTTCTATTTTTATTAAAAATGGTTGATTTTTGCTTTTTACTATTTTCTTTTCGCTATGTCCTAGATTGAGGAGATGAACACGAAAAAACACAACTTTCTATTTAAAATATTTTGAAAGTTCTTTTTTTCTTTTTCAACAAAAAGTGGTAGATGGCAATGGTAGAAGGTCAACACTACAAATTTAAGCTTCATTGCAAGAAGCAATATAATGATGGAAATCTCATCTAAATCAAAAGTTTATGGCATAGTGTTTGAGAACAAAAAAATAGATCAATTTTAATGAAAGATTACAAGTTTCTACAAAATCATTCAAAAACTCATCAAAAAGCACTCCAAGCACCCATGACTTACTCATTTTTGGCATCACATTTCTAAAATATTCAATTTTAGCATCCATCAAGAAAAACACATGATGAGAGCCAACTTTTGTTTTTGGCATTTCGGGCATGAATTTCCTAATTTGGCTTCTATCATGGAAAATCCTTGATGCATGCCAAAATCAAAATAACTCAAAATTGGCATTTAAATAAGAAAATCCCTAACGAGAATTAGATTAGAAAAGCAATTGAGCACCTAAATTCTTCTAGGCACCAAAATAACATGGTTTTCTTGCCAAAACAAACTTGGGAATAAAGCAAAAGTGGCACACAAGATAGTATACGAGCCCCACTAAAAGATGAACATTAAATATAGTGAAATAGTGCAATGTCCCCTTTTGGCACTTAGCCAATTCGTGCACATTTAGCCAATTTCCAAGTCTTCCAAAGAATAACTAGTTAGTCTTGGAGAGTTCCAACATTCTTGGAAAGCTCAATTAGGGTTTCCTTGGCATCAAGTGGTGGTGTGGAGTTTAGTTGGTTTTCAAGTTTATGATGACGCTCTTTGTTGCATTTTAGACCTTCAGTGTTCTCCACAGTTCCTGGAGAACACTACTATTTTTGGTAAGTGCCCGTTTTGGCACCCAACATCATTCTTCAACATTAGCTTCTTGGTGTGATCAATTTCGATTCTCGGTGCCTTTTCGATGCTTTCCGCAAAATGGATTGGATTATTTAAATTATTCCAATAAAGTTATAAAGTTAACGTTATAATATTTAATTTAGTGTTTTACACTAATAAAGTTATGTTACATCCCCTCAAGTGGACTTCTAGGGGTAATGGGGACTTACACAAAGTTATTTTTAAAAAGTAAAAAAAGTGCTTTTTGAAAAAAAAAAAGTAAAAAGCTCTTTTTCGAGAAAAAACAGCAAAAATGCAAAAAGCAGTTTTTTATAAGAAACAATGAAAAAGCAAAAAAGTGTTTTTTTTTCAAAAAAGCAACAAAAAAGCTATAAAAGGAGGCCTGGGGCCCTTATTTGTATTATTGAAGTTAGCACACACAAAAGGATTATGATGGAGTGAACATTGAGTTCTTCTAGGAGTTGAATGAGGATGAAAACCCTCGTCAATATTCACTAGTTTCAATGGTCCAAGATCCATCCTAGCTGGTTGGGTATTTTCATTCAAAAAACACATTGGGTTTTAATGGAGTTTGAGTTTCCAGGTATTTTAGACATGAAAATATCTGAAGCTTTTCGACTGTTCATAGACTTATACTCGAACTGTAGTTGTTGTTTAATCATTATCAAACCCTTATAATCCATTCTTGAGGGGTGTTAAGTTGCCTATAGTGATCTGGAAACATTGTTCTAAGTCTACATTGGCCATTGGGTGCATTTGGGAGTGGATTATTGAAGATTTCTAAGTCTATCTCACTATCTACACTACTGCAACAAAGTTTCAAATATATACCAGTCATCTATTTGCCATTTCCTTGAGGTATATTTGCTATTTCAATGATGGGTGGTTAGTTCTTTGAAGTTGTGTTACATGTGGGGATGTCATATCAGTTTTCTTTCATAGCAATATTTGTAACAGCAGATGCATATCTTGAATTGGGGAGTTTTCAATGAGCTTACATTGTAACACTATGTGGTAGTACCACCAGTGAACTACTCTTGATATTTTTTTGCTACTCACCCCACTGCACAAGTGGTTTATGTTACTCACCCCACTGCATAAGTGGCTCTTGTTACTCACCCCACTGAATAAGTGGTTCTTTGGTACTCACCCACCACTAAAAAGTGGAAGAGTTGTTTCACATTTCCTTTATTGTATAAGCTTTCCCAATGAAAAATCGAAGTGCTAAGCTATCCCCCACTGGATAAGTCAATATTACTTTCAGCTGCTTATTTCAAGTATGATTGTAATCATGTACACCGTCTGCTCTCACCTCACCCACACTGAGAACTTGGTGATCAGAAAGTGCAAAGGATGTTGCTTGGCATTTCATTTTCTTTTGAGTTTTCAAAAAAAGAAAAATTAAGGGTGCATATTACAAATAGAGGAAAGGCAATAAATTTGACCCCTCCATTCCAAGTGATGCTGAAGATGAAGCATATCAATAACTTATTATTTTCTAAGGAATTGAGGATCAATAAAAATAAATTAAAGACAAAATAAGAAGATCAAAGCCCTTAATCCAAATGGATGCCCAAAACAAGAAGCAAAAAAGAAATGTTCTTTTCCAGATAGAGTCAAATTTTTCAATTGATTTTTCAGTTGGGTCAATATTCTGTCTTTATAAACTCAGATTGTCAACAACAAATATATATAGGATCTAATTATCAAAGTACATGGCATACAATTCTGGAAACAATGACTGATAATCTTACTTCTAATAAGTCTGATTGTGCACAGTTTACCACCAAATTGTTGATACTCAAAAGACAGCAACACTTCAGATTTTGAACAGCAGTTTGTTTAATGTTTGGAATATATTGGTGCAAGACAGCAGTTGATGTCAAAGTTGCAGGACAGGACTTAGAGAGGTATCATCTCAAGTATCTTGTTGACATACGTGCCTATGATCCTTGGGGTCATTACACAGCACACCTCGGTGGTCGCGCATATCATAAGCCTTCTATGGAAGACTATTGGGCAAATTGCATGGACGACTTTGAGGTCCGCAGACATACCTACAGCCGCTTCTCTCTCTCACAGATTTTTGTATTCTTGGCAGAAGATGTGGGAGGTTTATCAAATGATGAGGGAGAGGTCCTTCCTCAGTTTTTCAGAGAGTAGGTTGACACACAGCCACTGCCAGCAGTTGATTGGTACGCCAAGGAGTACGCATCAGTGAAGGAGAGGTCAAGTAGAGTTATTTAGAACAGTATGCTTTACCTCGATAGCAAGAAGACCAGGAGGGTAAATGTGCCTAGAGCAGAGCCGCCAGTGGTGGATCTTTCAGTACTTTCCTCATCAAAACCCAAACAGAAGAAGAGGAGTAACCCTCCCAAGAAAAGTCAAGCGCCAAACAGTTCAAAACGCAAGGCGCTTGCCATTTATACACACACAAATCCGATCAGACATCCTGTCACAGAGCCAGTTCAAAGGCCAATTCAGAGTCCGCCAGTGCCTGAGGTTTAGCCTCGAGTTCCTACACCAGTTACGGAGTAGTCACCAGTCCTGATACATATTGCATTGGATTTAGACTCCCCATCTCGCAACAACTCCTCTACATATTCACTCTCGTCAGAGCCTCCTATTGCTAGTACAGATCCTTCCAATAGCCCTAGCCGAGACCAATCTTAGATTGAAACTCAACTGGGAAGGAAGAAGAGGAAGCCATCCTATGTCCTTAATCATTCAGATTTTGATTAGGTTTACCAAGATGCGCCAGACAAGAGGATCAAGAACATGGTCCACGTGGAGAGGAATACTGATATGGAGGTCATCATTGAGACTGCTATACCTCCACAGGGGAAGAATTTGGAAGAGTTGGAATCTCAGGACTTCGAGCTTATCACAATCAACCTTGGTCGTAGCACACGCCAGACTCAGGTTTATCTCCTACAAGTTGCTACAGACAGTGCCAGGGATAGAATGCTAAAGGATAGAGAAGACAAGGACAACCCTCAAGGCTGAAATCAGACAGCTTCATCAATACATTTCTAGCCTTGTACATAGGTCAAATGTTACAGCCACACTCCAACTAATGCTTGAGCCTCCAACAGAACAGGGCCAGCTTAATCACTTGGTTGCATATGGCAAGCGTTTCGAGGAATAGGAAGAGGAGTTCGTTGCTAGAGGCCATTCTATGCTTACAGAGCTATATCAGTTGCGGTACAATGCACGAGAGTTCCATCTACGTCTCCAAGATGAGGAGCGAGACATGGCGATTAGTAGACCCCGGGATGAGATTATGATTGCTCACCTGAGTGTGGCATATAAATCAGTCATAGATGGAGAGGATAAAGAAGCTATCTACTCTTGGGAAACACAGTTGGTTTTCAAGGCAAAGATAGAGGAGACTATGGCATCAGAGTTGGCTGAGAGTAGAGAGCACGTTACTAGTGCGCTACGGTTTGTGAGAACCTTAGTGTCTCACTTACCGTGCCAGTATCAGATTGAGGGTGGTGCATATGTTGAGCTTACTAATATACAGTCAAAGCTCCAAGCACTCATTCATACTATTTTCAATGGGGAGACCTTTGGCTGTAAGATTAATCAGCTTACAGTCATGTCGGCATTGTTCGATGAAGCAACCAGGAACAGAGGTGAACTTCAGTCCCAAATCACAGCTGGTGAGGACATGCTACACAGACATAGCATAGTTCAGCAGAGTATCAAAGCTCCAAACAGTGATGCAGTTAACAATCTTGTTGAGGGATTGGTTGCTCGAGATCACGGCAAGTAGACTTCAATTCCCACCTCTCAGAATAGACATTACACACAGGAGTTAGACTTGGTGTTACCTTTTCAAGTTAACTTGCTGTCTCATCTCATGCATGTCTATTCTGGGATTATCTTTATTCACTTGGAGTTGTATTTAGGGTTTACGTTAACTGATGGAAGTGTTCCAGTTAACTTGCTTTCAATAAGGACATGCATGCTTGCACATGGTCCATTTAGATTAATTTGTACCGGTTAACTGATGGTGGCTTTCCAGTTAACTATATAGTTTGCTTTATTAGGGTTTAGCAATAAATCTTGCATGCATTGCAAGATTGTAGTTGACTCAAGGTAATTTTAGGGTTCCCTACACCTTTCGATGTCTATAAATAAGAGCTTTGCTCATTTGTACATAACTTTTGCACGAGAGAGAAATATATGTTGTGCCTACCTTGCCTTCAATATTGCTTGTTCTGTATTTGTTCATGAGTATTTACTGTTATGATGAATTGTTATGCCACTTGGGTTTCATGCAATTATGATGGTGAATTCTTGCCTTAGTTAGATATAGTGGCTAGTTTGATCATAGATTGTATGCCTGTCTCACCTATGCAATTTATTGTCCTAGTTGGCTATCTTTCATGTTTTGTGTTCAATAAACTTGTTCAGATTGAGCTGATAGATGTGCCACCTTGCCTTCAAGTTGAGAATCTATACTTCTTTATCGTGTGATGTGTGTGAATAATAAGCCTATTCAGACAAGCAGATAGCCGTGCCACCTTGCCTTCACATTGTGAGTTTGTACTCGGTTTATCATCAGATAATCATTCTCGCTCTGTTTCCTCATGCTCTGAATTCTTGAGGGAATTGGATAGGTTAAAGTTACTTAGTTTTTTCTGTTGTAGTTAAGTCTTGCGAAACCAGAAAATACTTAGTTGCAACGTATAGAGTTTTCGTGAAAGCCTTGTACCTCTTACAACTGAGACAAAAAGACAGGATATAGTTTAGTTTATTTCCCTTTTCAAGCACAACGAGGCAGCTTCCCCTCCTAATTTGAAGAGCACTCATTGCGTAGTGTGCATAACTGTCCATACCGACTTGCAATCCAAAGGTGTTGGTTGTTACACCAACAAGCTAGCAAGTCATAAATATGTCTCATTTACACATACAATGTAATGAGACTTGATGCCTAACTTATTCCACAGAAATTGTCATTCAAGTTCTAAGTCAAATTAAATTGTTCAAAGTGTTTTTGAGCAAAGAATGCTAAGTTGAACTTTACTTATGCTCCCAAGATTTGTATTCAAGTCCAATCCCAAGTGTTGCGATCATTCAAGGAAGAAACCAATTAATAAGAAGATATATGTTAGCTTTGTGGACATCAATGTTTGAATCCATGAAGCAACTTTGAATGTTTTGTGATAATGAATTGTCTTCATCTTTCTTCTTCAAATTGTCACTTTTCCATGTGTTATGTTCTCTTTTTCAGATCAAATTGTTCATAGACCTCTGTTGCAGTAGAAGAGTAAGTGTTGTCTTGTGCAGTAATTGCTCATATAATACAGATTGGTGCGTGCTCCTAGGGGGGAGTATTCAGAGCAGTAAAGGAAAGGTGTTGCGGAGCAATTGTAAGCAAGTTGTTTGATGCCAAAGGAAAAGAATAAAACAGTACAAACATTATGTCCTTTGCCATTGATATCAAAGCATGAGAGAGAATCATGTGAAAAAGAACAAGTTATCAACGGGAGAGAGAATCATGTGAAAAAGAAAGTAACAAGGGAGAGAGAGAGTCATAAGAAGTGATGTCAGAGAAGGGAGAACAATGCATAAAGAATAAGTTATTCAAGGAGAGAAAAGAGAAAAGGAAATTGGTATGGTATAGAGCAGTTGGTGTTGTCATTGACGTCAACAAGCCTGTGTTGTCATTGATGTCTATAGTTGAGTAAGATGGTTGCAAGAGTGCAGTTCATGCTTTGATTAGTTGCATTATGTTGTCAATAGTAAAGCTACTGGTATCAACCTCTAATGCTGCTTTGATAAGCTTTAGTCTATGGTTGTGGAAGTGTTGAAGATGACGAGGAAGTGTCTTTGGTGCTTGGTTTCCAAGTGCTTTTGAGAAAATTTGATAAAAAGAGGAAACAATGCATTGCAGTGATGTTTAGGGTGACAGAATTGTGTTCTGGTTTTGCTCTGCATTTCTTCTAGGTTGAATATTTGCTTGTGCGATTCAGATATGTTGGTGAGAGGTGTTCAAAAGTGTTATATTCAAGAGATGGTCTATTGGATCGTCGTACAGTAGAAGTTGTGTTCACCAATGTGTGACTGTGTATTGTAGAGGTGTCTGGGAGAAATGTTTTTGCTCCGTGTTTCTCCGCAATTGTGTTTCAGGTCTTGCAATTTTGAAGGTGAGTTGATGGTGTTGGTAGTTTACCTTAGTCAAGAGGATTTGAGGTTTTGTGCTTTAGAAAATGGTTTCTCAAGTAACAGTGTATGGCAGAGTTGTTTGAGTGTACACATCTGTACATTCTTCAGGTGGAAGTTGTTGTGAAGGAGTTCGTTGGATTTCAGGGTGATTGAGGAATACTCTAGATCATGTTCAAGCGTGGAGTGTGGTTCGCAAGTCATCCTTGGGTTTGAGGAAGCGTGTACTTCAAAGTTTAATGGTGTTTGCACGAGTAACAGCTAACCTGGTGTTTACACAACATGCAAAGGATAAATATTGTTTGTGGTAGCGTGTGGTTGAGTGGTGTTGTTGATTTGGGTCCCAATTAAGTTTTGATGTGGTTCACATTCACTTCTATCCACCACGGAAGTGTTTTGGCGCCAACCTAGTTTGAATTTGCACGTTTGAGGTGCATATTTGTCCTTAGAGAGGGCTTCAAGGTTGAGGACAATATAACTACGAGTCAAGTTGTTGAAGGAGGATAAGATAGAGGATAGATGTGTGAGATGCGAAAAGATGTTAAGTGCAGTGTGTTAGAGTGTGAAATTGAGCAGAGCAGTGCGAGCTTTCAAGTGTTAGTTTACTGGATGCAGTGAGCAAAAGGTGGCTACAATTCTTCAATCAGACTGTGAAGGTGTAGAAGTCATTGTGTTGGATTTCTTGTTGCATTGAGATGCTTTCCTCTATGTAACATTCCTTCTCTATTTTCTTTTCTATTCCAATAGTGAGCCTTTCTTCTTTGGGCAGTAAGCCCTATTGTATTCGGCGTTGATATTATTTATATTGCGAGCTAATCCTCACTATGGTTTTTCCCTTCTTCAATTTCCCACGTAAATCTGGTGTTCTCTTATGTATGGTATTGAGTTGCTTAAATTTTTGTTATTTGTTTAATGAGTGAATGTGGATTTGAAGTTTTAAGGTACAACTGATTCACCCACCCCCTCAATTGTCTTGTGCATTTCAACAAACTCCAAATATCTCAGTTTTAATCTTTGGATAGTATTTTTGTTTATCTTTTAGCTGTCATAGATAAGTCATTCGCAAGAATGGGAGTTCTTCAAATTCTCGTGCTCTAGCCTTTGAGATCAAAAATAGATAGGTCAAGTTTGTTCATTTATTTTATCTTTATGCAAAACCCCAAAGAACAAATTGAATAGTGTTCATATTAACAAGCTTGTTTTCATTTTAGACTTTTGAGTAGATTAAATTAAGAAGCTTCATTGCGAATTTGTAGAGAGGTTTTCCTCATCCACTATTCTGCTTTGTGTTGTCAAGAAAGTGACAAATTAAAACACCAACACACATCACTTCTATGGTAGCATTCATTTCATCCAAATGGGCATTTTTGGGCATACAAGGCGAGGGAAAGTACTCTATTGTCACTTATCACTCTTATCTACTCCACTTCAATCTATAAAAAACAACTTCACATCCCACTTCATTAGACCAGGCAAATTGGCTTTGAAGATGTAGCTCAGATATACAAACCCACAACCTCAGTAGATGAACCCAAACCTCAGCACTAAAGAAAGACAGTGTCGAAAATGTGGTGTTTGCTTTGGCCCAACCTCTCAGTATTGCAACGAAAAATTCCGCAACAAATGAAATGACTTTCTGTAGCCACTGTGCATCTGCTACAAATGACTTTCCACTAGACCTGTGTACTTGCTACAAATGATATTCTGCAACAACTGTGTGACTGCTACAAATGACTTTCTGCAACAACAGTGTAATTAATGCACATGGCTTTGCTAGCTGCTGCAAATGACTTTCTTCGGCAACTGTGCAACAGTTGTGAATGGCTTTGCTAAATGCTGCAAATGACTTTCTGCAGCAGCTATGTAACTGTTGCAACTGATTTTATGCAGCAATTGTGTAGCAAATGCAAATAACTTCTGCAACAAAAAAACTTCTACTGCACTACAAAGTTGTTTTGTAGCCCCAGCTGTCTTAACACAGTCCACCATTGCCTGAACCTATTATGCCTTCTTTGTTATGACACCTTCAGAAGCCTTCATTTAAGCTGAAACAAGTCTTGTGATCAAAGAGCACTCACTTTATTCGGCCTACCTGTGCCTAAAAATACCTAATTATTTTTTGGTATGTAAGATTGCACCACCCCCAGGTTGCTGTTACATCACTTATATACATCTCCTCGCAACTTGGAAAACCTTTTAAAGCTTGAGTTCACAGTGTTTTGGGTGTCAAAACATTCACTAGATGAATGCCTTTTAAGCATTGCTCTATAAATTTCAATTTGAATTTTGATCTTCTGAAAAAATAAATTACAAGAATAAAAAAACTAGCAATGAAATTTGAACATTTGGAAAAAAATCTCCGAGTCTTCAGAACCAAATAAAAAAATTAATACCAAAATCTTGAACCACTCCTAGTAATCCACAAGAAGAAAAATGATATTGAATCTGTTCTAATTGCCAATTAAAAAATAAATGAATCAATGAAAGGAAGAAAAAACAACCTTCACCCAACTGCCAAATGATGTAGAAATTCTCCAACATTATTATTAATTTATACCATTGGTGTTAGCGTTGGCTATCTTTTTCTGAATTTAACATTTGTTCCTTATTATATTTAATATAGATTTTTATATTATTTTGTTCTAGCCCCAAAAGTAACCAAAACCTGCCAAAAATGGTCCTTGTTGCAGATGAAATTAAGTTGTTTCTATCAGGAACCCTAAAAGAAATGGTATAGAGGAGTCTGGCTGCAATTCTGGTAACACAGGAACTGAGTTCTGACCAGAGTACATGACAGAAACGAAAAAGATAATCTTGCTATTAGTCAGTATTGTATTTGAAGTATGAAAGGCATGTTCCTCTGTACATGAACAGGTAAGACTGATCACCCCGAAAAGGCAATCACTAAAATTTCTAGTCTTCCACTTTATATTTACGAATTGTAAAGCAATAATGGATGCTGATCATAACTAGCAAGAAAAGGCAAACAGATAGGGCCACAATCATAAACGTTTATCTCTGGTATTTTCAGCAAAACGGTTTCCATCTTTTGACTGTTTTTTAGCACTTCTCCCCTTCACTTTGGACATTAAGCTGCTCTATGGTTCTACTACTGTGTCCCTCATTTAGTTAGTAGGAATATATAATTTGCCATTGAAATGCCTTGCAGTGGACAAATTGATTGGTTGCCTACATATAGCCAACAGGTTTTGCACTCCATGTAATTTGACAAGTTCAATCCTCATTCTAAGGAAAAATCAATCTCCCAAGAAAGATGGCACCCGTGTAATTTCTCATCTTTCACTTCATATCCATGGATTGTCCAATAAAAAAAGGATGTCCATCATCATAACTCTCATCTTCAAGAAACACAAGTAGATTGAACCAAAGCAGCGCATTTACTCACTGGCATTTTAAGCAGCTTGGGTGGTTTAGTGGTTTGGTTGTTCCATGGACTGTGCCTCTTCATTTTAAAAATTTGGTTGAATATGTGTTCTACAACTATGCCCGTTTATGATGTCTGTTACCTCAATTGTATAAATTTAGTCTGGTATGGAGTACAAGATGATATTTCAGTAGGAATCAGATATTTTCCATCCATATGGCTCGCAATTTATGATCAATTGAGTACCCATGCACAGCTAACAAGCTTTGTACACCTAATACTTTGACAGAGTGAAACCTTATCCCAAAGCTTGCAATTTTAGATCTATTTCAATGGTTACAAAACCCTTATTTTATTGATAGTCTTTGTAATATATATTGGAAGTGTGACTAGAGTGAATGCAAAAGATGAATAACCGAGCACAATCTGTCTAAGGGCTGATAGACCCTAATTTTTACTTTTACCAGCAAAATACAATATGTCAGAAACATAAATACTGTCTGGACTTAATCCCCAAGATTTTGGATGCTGACCCATCATATCCAACAAAGTTTTCAATCCAAATATAATTTAGTTGTCAAATATTAAGAGTTATTTTTATTTGAAAAGAAAAATCCAATTGGAATTCAAAAATGATTTTTTATTAAAGTAAATATTACACCATGAGTAAGCCCCTGATCCAAAATCCTTTCACTTGACCCATAAAGAGAGTGTAATGAGGAAATCGGAACTTTTCCATGATGCAAGCTTCCAGTCTGAAACAGCTGAATCCACCCCATTCTTGACACAATGTACTGAATATCAGTTCTGCAGGATACAAATTTCATATTCAATCACTGTAAACGCATGATATTAAAAATACAAAATAAAATCTATATATGCTAATATACAAGATGTAGTTGTGAAAATAAGCACATGCTAAATCAACTAATTCATATAACACACATAACATATCAATAATGCCAGGCCAATCTAGTTAAATAAGGATAAAATATAGTACTTAGCCCAAGCATATAACATTAATGCAATTAACTAACTAACTATCAATTGTCAATTTTAACAATAAGTTGGTGTATATATCAATCCTATTAAATGCATTTTCTCATTCATTATGTCCAAAACAAATATGTTTGAATGTGTAATATCCCTTATCCCAAGTATGAGAATACCTATGTCACTTTCCAGCCTTGGGTTGGATTCTACACTTTCTCATACTGACATACCTTTCATCCATTCCCCACATCTCTGTCAATATCAAATATCCCAAAACCTTGATCCCCAATCCCCCACTCCCTTGTTGTTTGTAGACTACAAAATTCCGCTTCCCCATGCACTTGGTATCACCAAACCCTAAACCCAACTCCCTCCAACCATTACATTCTTCTAGCATCCAAATCCTCAAAGCCCCATAGTATTGCAATCTTCAAGCACACAAATTCCTGAACTCCTAACACCTCAAGAGTATTTTATGCTTAATTTGCTGCCAAGCATTTCCTCTAACTCCAGCCTTTTGGCATGCTCTTTCACAAAACCCTATTGTTCGAACAAAACAATTCAATGATCATCAAGGTCAACGAAGGATGCCATTAATGGACCCATATTTAAATGTAAAATGGTACGAAACTTTCAAACAACTCTTAGCACACGTGGGTCCACACCAGGCCTCCAACCTCTATATAAGGCAAGCAATTTCATCAATTTGAATCATCTTTGGTCATAATATCAAGTTAACAACAAACCCTAAATTACAAAGTCAAATACTTGTGTTCACCTATTGGATCCTAGGACAAAAACCCTTAGGTTCTAGAGATTATTGGATGAATCCACATTGGTTTCCTAGAGTTCAGAGCATGAAACCCCTTTGGATTTATGAAGGCAACTTCATACAAAGGTTGCATCTGCAGTTCAAGCTTAGTGGATTTCAATGTTTGGGCATTTCAACATTCTAAATATATTTTTGAATATACTTATGATCATTGCAATCTTTGTTATCAACAAACAATTGAAGCAGCAAACTTTGTAATCATTGCAAAAAAATAGTCTACTCCAGCTAGTTTATATGAGCAAATCCATATGAATGTGTGTTATGGGTTTTTAAGATTTAATCATTTTGGTTGAAACCTGATAGAATATTTTAGATTTGAGTGTTCTACATTAATATTTAGCTAAGGGTCATTACATTGGTATCAAAGCATTTGTCTTGCCAACATACAAGGTAAACCAAATTGTTGATGTTTACCAGTGAAAGACAGATCAAATATCAAAGAAGGGAGCAAAAGAAGCTGCAAGCACGAGATCTAGATAAAGAAAAAGATATGGCAGAAGGGGAAAGAAGAAGAGACAACTCCCCCCATGAGGACATGACTAAACAGAATCAAGGTCAATAGGGAGTGACAAATTTACTGGTACAAGTGTTGCATGCTATAAAAGACTTGAAAAACCCAAGGCCCACTATAGCATCTCTAGAAGAAGGGAGTACATTGCAAATTGCTGATTTATGGCTAACTCCATGCCAAACCCATTAAAACCTACGTTTTTTGCAAAAAGAGCCAGAGGAAGAACATGTGCCTCAAGACTCACCTATAGATGGGGTTTCCAAACTTTTTGACAAGTACCAAGGCCAATCTAAACCCTTCAAAAATAAACCTTTGGATAGATAGCCATCATTGATAAGAGAACTTCTTGGAGAAGAACCCTCGATGGCAATGAAAGCAATAAAAAGATAATGCCGCAACAAAAACTAGGTAAATTGAATACTCCCACCATTGATGGCAGCAACAAGATTTCTCCTAAGGCTTTGTTGCGAAAATTGCAAGCTTATTGTACCCTTGATCCTATGGAGGATGATGCCATTTAGTTTGCCACATTGCACTTAGAAAGTGTTGCTTATGATTGGTAGCACCATGGTTTGGTCACATATGGGCAGAGCCTTGTGGAAACATTTGATGATTTTAGTCAAACGATTTCAAACAATTTTGAGCAAAAGAATGAGGATAAGTATTTCAAATAACTTGCGGCTATCAATCAACAACACTCAATGGAATCTTACGAAGGTGGGACGCCTTGAGGAGTCTATAGCCACGGTGGTACATATGATACAACAGGACAAAGTATTGCGCTGCAATGATGGTATAAAACATTTCTGAAAGGAGAATCACTTTTCTATTCGTTGAAGGCTTTTTTGAACCCTTCAAAGATCTTGTTAAGGCCTTTGTACCCACTTTTTTATAAGAAGCAACCAAAAAATTTAACAATTGTGCCATCTATGCTTAAAAGAAAATTTCTATCTCAACCCAAGGTGCCCATCTTTGTGCAACAGAAAAGACATTTTCAAAAATGCAGATCTTAATCAGATCCATAGAAGATCACACCTCAACCACCTACTGCCAAGAGCACAGATGACTACAACAAAAATGAACTCAGATGGAAGAAGTTGTGTTTTTCTTGCAAGGAGCCATGGGAACCAAGTCATAGTTGCATTGGTAAAGGACAAGTCCATCATATTGAGGTAATTTCTAATGATGACTCAAATCTCGAAGAATCTAAGCCATAACTAGTTGTAGAGGACCATGAACCTAACAAGATGGAGGATGAGGATACAATGGAGGTACACTTGCAGCTCTTTCAAAACCACCTAGATATCATCCTTTCAAAATTTGACTGTTGTCTATGCAGCAGATCATAGTGCTCATTAATAGTGAGGCCACCCACGATTTCATAAAAGAAGGCTTGGTGATTAAGAGAGGCCTAAAAGTTGAATATTTTGAAGGATTCAATGTTATAGTTGTTGATGAATTCAGTATTCTCACACTAAAATAATCTAACTCAACATAGCCATGTGAGATCATAAGGTATGTGATGAGTTCTATATTGTGCGGTTAGAAGAGACTAACATGGTTTTGAGCATAGCACTAATTACATTGCATTACACAATGCATGCTTCATAATGCATAAATAATAAGATGCTAACAGTTTTCAAATTTTCAATTACAATCTAGTTTGTACAATTTAGATGCGGGTAGATGAAATCCATCTATCAAAAACTTGTGTTTGGTAATAGATAAAAGAACAAATCAATTAAAATAATTATGTTAATAGGATCATATGAACAATAGATCCAAATCAGAAAACTGCACCAACCATTTGATTATGTAGATGGTGATGAAGAGCACGGAATTAAATTGATTATTGAATTATTTTATTTGTCATTTTCTTAATATGATAACTCGAGTGGGTTATTAGATAAAATATAGAGTATTAAGTGTTGTGAAATTATAGAAAAAAAATTCATTGGAACACTAAGCATTGTTTATTTGTTAAAGAATTGTGATTGGTTATCTATTGTAATTTACCAAGAAAGAGATGTATAGCTATGAGAAAAACAATAATTATTGCCATAATTTATGTTCTTTATTATTCACCATAAGATAGACATAGGAACATTCAAAGAACCACAACACTAGCATCATCATTATTTTCTATACCATCAACACCAGCATCATCATTCACATTAGATGATGTAGGAACATTTGTAGAACCACATGCAATGCCACTGCTACTAGCATTAAAAGCGTGCTCACTTTCAGACTCAAGTGTAACATGTTGGAAAGTGGAAGCATCCAAATCAGTTTGCTCTAGCTCCATTCCCACATCTTCATGGGGGTCTAGGGGTAGTGCCCCCAATAGGGTCAAGGGGCAGTGCCCCTTGTGAGGGTTTGGGGGCAATGCCCCCAACAAGGTCCAAGGGCAGCATCTCTCAAAGGGTCCCTGTCACAATACAAGGTGGGGTCGAAGAGAAAAGCCCTCACCACCAAGACTAAATGAAGACCTTCAAAACTACAAAGACCTTCATGGTGCACACCATTTTCATAATTTTTTAAAAAGTAACATCAAAGGTGAGAAAAATTTAAATAAAAAAGGAAAAAAAAATAGACGGATTCGCCTCTAGGTTTGCCCGGGTTCCCCCAAATCCTACCCAAGTTTTCCTGAGTTCATTGCAAAAAAACCATCCCCACTCTCCCGCATCTTGCCTATATCCACAAGCAGATTGAAGTAGATCAAAAATTTGGTTCAAACTAAATCGAGATCCGGCCAATCTGCAGGCAAATCCAATAACATAGCCTGAAATTAGAGGCATAAGTTATATAACAATTCTAATTACCAAGACCATAGCGTATAATGACAAACCAAATGGGCAATAATTGTGTATCCAAATGAATAGTATAACAGTTAACCCAATACATGGGACAGCATATTATGCTTGGCTTGTTTTTCTTGATGTATCCATACAAATTCTACATCCCAGCAATAGCTAAGATATAAAAAATCCTATAGCTACCATAAGGAATTATCAAACTCTACTATGACTGATTTATACAGTATTTTCCATATCTACTTGACCTAACAATGGCCAAAACAAAATGATTGCTTTCTGGCTAGGAAATTGTAGGAGAGATTCTAAATGTTGACACTGAGAAAAGCTTGGAAACCATGTCAAAATAGAAATGACAGAAAACCTTGGTTATTTTAAGAGTAAATTTTAATGTAGCAGTTAACCTACATCTCATGCTTTAAACTTGAAAAAATTGTGATTACACTCCAAAAAACCACAATTAAACACGAAAAAATCAAGAAAAATGGGTCAAAAATAGAGGTCAAGGATTTTCATAGAAAATTGCAATTTTTTGGGGGTAAAAATAAGGAATTTTGTTGTTTCACAATTAATTGCATTTTTTCCGATTTTTCCCGATTTATGCTTCTCTAGTTTTGGGTGTACAATGGTTGCACTCCCTTGATGACTATACATAGAACTCTCAATCCATGGAGCTCAATTTTAAATCTAAATGGAAAGGTGTGGTGCTTAAAGGAATATCTAGTGGCACATGTCAAGTGACAACAGCTAAAAGGATGGAAAAGAAATTTTACAGAGGACACGTTGCTTGGGCAGCAAACTGTTTTGTCATGCTCACAAATTTATCCATAAACAAGCAATGCACTTATCATGTCGACATTCAAAATATTTTAGATAAACTTAATAAAGCATTTGATGATTCACCCCAATGACTACCAACTAACAAAGGATTCACGCATATTATAGAGTTGGAACATAGCTCTCAAGCTCTCATTACAACCCCTTACCAACACCCAAGAATGTACAAAAGAGAGAAAAAAGGCCATCAAAGAGCTCTTGGATATGGGTCACACCAAGCCCAAATCTAGCTTGCTTGCCTACTCCATGTTTCTTGTGAAGAATAAGGATGACACCAAGCAGATGTGTATTGATTATGGAGCTTTGCACAAGAAGACAATCAAAAAATAAGTATCTCACACGCAAAATACATGAGAAAATTGATGAATTTCATAGAGCTATGCCTTTTTCGAACATTGATATAAGATCAAGCTACCACCAAATTCGTGTATGAGATGAGGATGTGCATAAAACAGCATTCAAGTGTCGCTTTGAGCATTTTAAATTCTTAATCATGCCTTTTGGCTTAACAAATGCACAAGTTACTTTCCAATCATGCATCAACCATGTTTTTACCAATCAATTAAGAAAATGTGCTGGTTTTCTCCAATAGCACTTTGATTTACAACAAGACTCCGGAAAATCATTTGAAGCATCTAGATACCATCCTCGAAATATTAGAACAAGCTCTCTTTGCAAAAAAATCAAAACGTGAGTTTGGGATGACAAAGATCTTGTACTTGAGCGATGTCATTAGTGCTCAAGCTGTTCAAGTGGATCCGTACCAATATAAGGGGCCATACATTTCAGTCAAGGCAAATCGCCTTCCTTTTGACCATCTGGTTTCCATCTAGTGGGGCGCAAATATCTGGAGATTCATTGTGTAGCATCTGGCAGAGGAGGAAGTGAATTATTCTTGAAGCCGTACCATTTCATGTTTGTTCAAGGCGGCTGCAAACTTCCAGGTTTTTAATAAATCAAGTTGATATTTTTCCATTGCATGTTACCAGATCTCTATTGTATTAAGTTCAGAAGATCAATAAATGATTTGCTATCCTTAGATCTCGTTTTTCTATCCATATTGGCATTATAGCATTTTTATTGAATTTATTATCAATTTCTAGCAAAATCGAAATTTCCTTTATTCATGCAAAAACCACAAAAAACCAAAAACTTCAGAAAACAAACAAAAAAAAGGCAGTTTCAGAAAACAGGGGAAACAAGGGTTTCTACATATGACTTTGATATCTCTTACATCAAAGGCACCCAGAATGTAGTGGCTGACACTCTCTCACGCAGGCCGTATCTAAGCTCTATGGTTCACATTTCAGAGGATTGGAGGCATTTGATTGTGGCAGAGTATGCCAAGGATACTTGGGCATCCAGTATCGTTGAGGGATCGATGGTTGACACTAGATACACGCTTGTGAATGACTTGATCATTTACAAGAACAAGATTTATTTGATCCCAAGGTCAGAGGTGAAGAACATTATCATGCGAGCCTTTCATGATGTACCCACAGCAGGACATCCCGGGTATTTCAAAACCTACAAACAGATTCGGGAGAGATTTACATGGAAAGGACTTAAGGCAGATGTTCTTCAGTATGTGCGTGAGTGCCCTGTTTGTTAGCAGAACAAGCAGGAGAACACATATCCGGCAGGATTATTGCAGCCACTTCCGATTCCTGACAGGAAGTGGGAATGAATGTCGATGGATTTCATTACGGGCTTGCCTAAAGCCCAAGGACGGGATTGCATATATGTAGTTGTGGATCGGTTAACGAAGTATGCCCACTTCTTTCCGATTACCACCACTTACACAGCTACACAGGTAGCAGAGGTCTTTTTCCGTGAGGTATTCAGACTACATGGGTTGCCTCGGAGCATAGTGAGCGACAGGGATAGTCGGTTCTTGAGTCACTTCTGGCAAGAGGTGTTCAGACTTTGTGGGACCGAGCTTACACCGAGCACCAGTTACCACCCGCAGATCGATGGTCAGACGGAGATAGTGAATAAATGGGTGGAAGGTTACCTCCGGAACTATATTGCAGGGCAGCAAAAGGCGTGGGTCAAGTGGATACACCTGTGCAAGTATTGCTATAATACTACCTTCCACATGACCATTCAGATGTCCCCTTTCATGGCGTTGTACGGTTATGAGGCGCCGAGCTTTTTGGATTTGCTACTGAGTGACAGTAGAGTGCCGAGTGTTGGAGATTTGTTGCAGGAGAGTCAGGATACTATGAGGGCTCTCAAGGAGAATATTGCTAAGGCACAGAACCAGCAGAAGCAGTATACAGATCAGAAGAGGACAGCGAGGTCTTTTGAGGTGGGCGACATGGTTTACCTTATGCTGCAGCCCTACCGTCAGTCTACTCTTAGGAAGAGTGGTTCAGAGAAGCTTAAGCCACGATATTATGGCCCTTTCAGGATTCTGAGGCGTGTTGGAGAGGTGGCTTATGAGCTAGAGCTTCCGGCGGAGAGCAAGGTCCACAATGTTTTTCATGTGTCACGTCTCAAGAAGGCGTTGGGACACCGTGTGAGCTGCTTGGCGGTTTACCTCCCTTAGATGATGAGGGAAAGTTGATTCTAGTACATGAGTCTATCTACAGATCTGAGAGACAGTGCGTGGGAGGACTATCCCGAGAGAATATGGTGAAATGGAGGGTTGCGGTGGAGGGATGTACATGGGAGGAAGCCCGAGGATAATTATGACTTATCCAGGAGTTGAGATTGCTTGAGGGACCAAAGCGAGAATTTGAGGGGAGGCGGTTGATACCAAGAAGTTGGTTACCGTTGCACCAAAGCCCGGTTGGTAGTGAGCGAGGCACCCCTCTTAAAGCGTTAAGGGGCATCCCGGGATAGGTACTCCGCCCGAGACCCGGGACAGTGGTGGGCAAGCCGCTCCGAGACGGACCTAAGTCACCTTAGATAGGGGCCATAGCGAGGCATCCCGCGACCCTGCGCTCATGAGTCGACCTCGAGACCTCCATTTCTGATACCAAGTTAGTTACCCGTTGCACCAAAGCGTTGGTGGTGAGCGGCACCTCTTGGCATTGGGGGCATCGAGGATGGTACTCGCCGAGGCCGGTTGCATTGGTGGGCGGAAGTAAACCGGGCGGACCCTCGTCACCCCAGATAGGGGCCGCGGGACGTACGTTGTGAAGTGCGTGATGTCATGCGGGCTATCGAAGGTGGCGTGGGTTGTCGGCGATTTGCCGACCCATTCGAGTCTTCTGAGATACTGCGCTAAGAGGGGTCAATGGTCCCCGTCGGCGATTTAGCGGCAACTACTTTTATTCGGCTGGAAATCGATTAAACCATGAATGTTAGCTATCGACTACTACGTTAGCGATGCCCCTATGAAAGGTAACAGGCTATTTCACATTCTGCCGAAATGCAGTACCTATACGAGGATACCCTATCAGAACCAATGGTCACTATGTCATGTCCCCTTCCAGTTGACATCTCTCAGAGTTGATGATTAGCCTATTATGCGACCCTCGTAGGCTGATAGGATGGATAGAGGGTCTTGATGGAGCTTGGCTTGGCTTCAGTTGTCAGAATTTTACCAGTTGGCTTTCGTTCGGGCTCATTCGGACACCATTTGCCTGAGTTGCTATTTTTTGTAGTATTTGGCACTCAGCGAGGCACCCCTGCTATTTTTAGCAATATGGTTTGGTCATGTGCAGAATCACTCACTTATTCGCCAGCTTCAGACGGTTCGTGAATCGGACATATCTTGAGGGAGATATTAATATTTTAATGGATTAATTAAAATATTAATTATTCGGAGCTATATTATAAAGTTATAATATTTAAATATTATAACTTAAGTGTTTTGACTCAAGGGGTCGACCATCATTGAAGGGGGTTGTTTTTAATTATAATTTATAATTAAAAATGAAGTTTGAAACTATTGAAATATTAAAAGGGAAAAGTTCGAATTATTTAAATGATACCTAATTGTGAAAGGTCGAGCTTTTGAAGAATATAAGGCTTTTGCATTGGGATTCGAGCCATTATGCTGAATATTGAATTTTTGATCAAGTCTTTTTCCCAAGAACGAAGCCTAGGGTTTCCGTTGTCTACAGGCATTGGAGAACGAGCCATCTTCAGTGTTGCAATTCAGAGACTGTGAAATAACAGATGATCTATTGCTTTCAGAGAGATTTCTTCATTCAGAAGTGATCACAGAACATTCACAGAGTATTTATTTTCAGGGTTTTCAGTGTGAGATTCATTCAGCAGGGTTTCTTCAGTTTATGCGCCTATTTCCTCTGAGGTCTAGAGACACCATTAAAAGCCGTACCTTTTTAATTGCTGGCTGCTGTACTAAGGCCGTACCAATCTGCTGCAGGGCCGTACCATTAAGGAAAAGCCGTACTTTTCATTCTTGAGCAAATCGCCATCTTATTTGGCAGTCTGACTTCTTCACTGGAGGCGCATATCCTTCTGGCATCATCTGCAGACATTAACGGAGGGAGAAAGTGGATTATTATTATAGCCGTACCATTTCATGATTATTCCAGGCGGCTGCAACTTCCAGGTTTTTAATAAATTAAGTTGTTACTTTTCTCATTGCATGTTAGTGGATCTTGTTTGTAATCATTCCAGAAGTTAAATAAATAGTCTGGTATCAACATTTTCAATAGATTCTATCATTTCCAGAGTTGTATGATTTTATTTGAATTTTATATCAATTTCTTGAAAAATCACATTATATCATTTATGCACAAAAAACTCAAAAAAACCAAAATACGCAAAAACAATCAAAAACAGTCAGATTTCAGAAGTTAGCGGAAACAGGGGTTTCTACAGCTCCAACCTACTAGAGTCTCCAATCTCTACTTGACACAAATATATGCTCCAACATATTGGAGGCTAGAACCTCCCCACACAAACTTCAATTTCTCCACACCAACTGAGCTCCAACCCAGCTAGAGGCTACAACCTCTTAATTGATAGGCTTCAACCTATTGGTCTTTCAATGCTGATAAGATACTCCTCTTTACATAAATCTGGTCAAATTATAGATGCTTTCATAGTCCTCACAAGTCTGAATTAATCATTAATTTCTTCCTTCTTGAATCTGAATATTTAATTCATTTCACTAGTATAGATTCCTTCTTTTTATTGTATAAATGTCTTCAATATAAATCAGAATTGCATTTCATTTCTTTGCTTATATCCTTCCTTATATTCTGAAAATATTCATTGAATTTTCTTGATTGATTTTTTACTCCATCTTTTTCTCATATTTATACCTCTATGTGTTTACCAATGAATGTGTCTTTATGAAAAGAGGCATCCTCCACAAAAGAGACAACCTTTTCAATGACCTTTGATAATAAACTTCACTTTACTTTAACCGCTGCCTTAGTTAATTGATTCCATCGCTGCCTTTCAAATATTTTATTTGCTGACTTTAATATAAACTGCACTTTTAGTTTAATCTCATCGCACCTTTCCATCTTTTAAATAACTCCTCTTTAACAGATTTGTCTTACATATGAATTTTGTTTTATATGAATAAGATTTTGTCTTATAGCACATCACAAAGGGCTGCGACTTCATTTAATCTGAAAAAGACAGATCCAATTATTAATCGAACCACTTCATCTAATATGAATAAGACAACTTTGTCTTATTATAGTTTTGTCCTTACATTTTTTTTTTCTTATACGACTTTGCTGCATTTTGTCTTTATTACTGTCCTTTATAAAGCCGATCTAACTTCATATCTACTTATCATAAAGTATTTCTAATCTATCAATGCTTTGACCATGGTATGAAGTGCATATTTCTAATGACATTAATGACAATATATTCAACAATCTCCCCCTTTGTCATTGATGTCAACCCATTCTTGCATATAACTCTTCTTTTCAATATTGATCCCCCTAACTGTACTACTCCCCCTTTCTCAAGCATCCTCTTACTTTAATTCTCCCCCTTTAACATCAATGGCAAAAGGGTCTTCCATTTATCTTCCATGGAGCTACAAGATAATGCTATGGGTAGCTCCCCCTAAATATATACTTCCTTTTAATTGGATGAATATGGGACTACTCTCAACTTTCCCCTTAAGTACTCAAATGTGTCCATTGGAAGTGACTTTGTAAATATGTCGGCAATCTGTTCCTTTGTATCAATATATTCCAACTTAACTTGTTCTTTTGCCACCTGCTCTCTCAAGGAGTGATATTTTATGGGATGTGCTTGGTCCTTGAATGCATCACAAGATCCTTTCAGATGTTAATTGCACTTGTATTATAACAAATTATAGTGATGGGATGATCATATTCTACTTTGATTTCTTTCAAGGTTTGTCTCATCCATAACACTTTAGTGCAACATGATGTTGCTGCAATATACTCTACCTTTGCAATAGATAGGGAAATTGATGCTTGTTTCTTGCTCATATGTCACACCAAGCTGTACTCTTCCTATCATCCATGTTGCCTGCCCAATCCACATCTGTGTATGCTACTAGAGTAAAGTCATTTCCATTTGGATACCATAGGCCAAAATCCAATGCTCCCTTTAAGTATTTGAGTATCCATTTCACTGCTTGAACATGTGTTTCCTTTGGTGCAGCTTGAAATCTTGCTTATGCCCACTGCTTGCATAATATCCAGCCTTGAAGCAGTCAAATATAAAAGACTCCAAATCATTGATCTATAAAGTGTTTGATTTGCTTCAGGCAACCCATCGTCTTTACTTAATTTACATCCTATTACCATGGGGGTACTTACAGGATTACAATCTTCCATTTTGAACTTTTTCAACATCTCTTTTACATACTTGGTTTGTGAGATAAATATTCCCTTCTCTAATTGTGATATTTGCAAACCAAGAAAGAAGGATAATTCACCTAGCATGGACATTTCAAATTCCTTTTGCATCTCCATTGCAAATCCTTGACACATGTTGTCATTGCTTCCTCCAAAAATAATGTCATCCGCATAGACCACCACAATTAACTGATCATTGCCTTCGGTCTTAATATATAAGTTGCTATCCGCAACTCCCTTCTTGAACCTTTGCTGTTGTAGATGTTTGTCAAGTCTAGCATACTATGCTCTAGGTGCTTGTTTCAACCCATAAAGTGCCTTTTTCAATCTACATACATAGTCTTCATTTTATAATAGTAGGAATTCTTCTAGTTGTTCAATATAACTTCTTTTAGATCTCCATTTAGAAAGGCAGACTTAACATCCTTTCGGTACACTTTGAAGTTCTTAAATGTTAATGATAAACAGCTTCAAAATCTGATATTCCAGCGTAATAAATTAAATGATAGCCTTAAGGCTATTTAATTTATATGGCTCGAATTTATTAAAGAAATAAAGACACGTCCTCATCCAAGGCCGACCTCCTTCTACATTGGCACGATTTCATATGAGGACGACTTACTATTGATCGGTCACATTTATT
>VDFB02321332.1:0-23580 GCA_007258455.2 Sequoia sempervirens | reverse complement strand
TTTTTCCGATGTAAAACAACAACAATTTGTGTGTGTCCCTCTTTTTAACTCCTTAATCTCAACCATTTTCAAAATAAATTAGTAGTTTAGAAAGTAGACCCAGAGCACTGCGGTCCTTGTTTTTGTTCCATCAAAAAAATTTGAGTGTAGCTATCCTCAATTTCACGCCCAAGGTCAGTATTTCCTGATTTTAGAAAAAAAGTGGCCACTTAAGCCCCTTTTTTGGGAACCATCTTGGTGCACTTACTCCATGTAATAATCTTTCAATTAATGTCAATCAATGTCATGAATTTTAATTAAATAGTGCATTTTTAAATCTTCTATGAGTGCAACAACTCAAGCAAGGGCCACTTAAGGTACTGCTAACAAACTTCATTTCTTGTTGTTAGATTAAATGTTGCATTGTTTGAATTAGTTAAGCAGTTTCTAGATGTATACATATGTTGAATTCATGAATGTGATTCCATAGTTTCAGATTTTTATTTTTGTGGCTTCACATTGGTTTCATTATTTTGATAAATTAGTTAGTTTTAGTTTATTTTTATCAGTTACAGTCTTAAGTGATAGGTACCCATAGCATAGGTGATATCTTATATTTATTTTCCCCTATTTTATGAATCAACAAGTTTAATTCATTTTCCAGCTTTTGCAATCTATTATACAGGTGTAATCACCTATACTCTAGTAATATAGGATGTCCCTAGAATCCATGAATGTACATATTTTTCCAGCATTTTCTAAAGCTTACGAGTCCTTAGTTGATATTTAAATGTAAACTCTTGTGAAAAAATAATTTTTTAGTTAAGAATCCACCCTTTGAGTTGTGTGTGTACTTAGTAGCACTAATTTAATCACTCATTATAGCTTAGTCATCCTTTCTTCTAGGGTAGAAATTTTTGGGTATGTGTAGGGTCATCATGGAAAAAACAAGCCCTTAAGTGGCAAAAAAATTCAGAAAAATCAATGTTATGCAACTTGATGTAAAATTTTGAATAAGTTATCTATATTATTTCAAAAATATGTAAGAATAGAATCTGTAGCAAATTGAATGTAGTTCTAAACTACTAGGTTTATTTTTTTAACAAAAAATCTATTTGGTGAAAATTTGAAATTTCAATCCAGTAGTACTTAAATTTCAAGGAAAACAAGAAGTAGGTATCTGTCTAACCACCCTAACCACAATAAAATGATAATATTTTTTTATAATATTTTATATATAAGTAGAAGACTCATGTCTCGATGTGATGCATATTTTTTGTATTTTTTTTAGTAAATAATTAATTATGATTTTGTATTACAACTTTTAAAAAATATTAAAAACTCGTATGTTTGACCACCTTAACTTGGTTAAAACTTCATTAAATTCCTTTTTTTTAATCCTATAGTATGTGAAGCATAGAATGTGACACATGTTTCTGATTCAAAAAAAGTGATATCCTTTGAAAGCTATAGATTTTTTTCAATCAACCTATCAATCAGGACTTTAGTCATAATTTAAATAGAAAATGAATAATAATTATTTATTAAATTCAAAGTAAAAAATAATTTATATTTGTGGAAAGCTAAGAATATCCTTTAAAAACCCTTTTTGTTTCATCAATTTGGGGTAGAAAAAAATCATTAGCCAGATACCCTACACATACCCATCATATCGCCACTTTTTGGCCCATCATGATCCTGCACATACCCTCTTAATTCAAAATCATTTTTCATCTTCATCATTTCATCAGTCACTGACTAGATAATACCAATTTTTTTTCATTTTTATTAGAAAAGATATAAAGAAACTTCTTGTAGTTCTTAACATTTTTGATCATAGATCACAACTTAATATTGGTTTGATTCACCTCACTGAAGAAATACTTGAGTAGCCTCAAGAAGATAACTGAACCATTCTTAGCCATACCAAGAATATTACTAATCCCTTCTCTATTGTATTTAAATATATTAATATCATCAGCCAAGTAATCGACAAAATTATTCTAAATCTCATGTTGTGATTCACCTTGTATAACCTTTTTCCCCTTATCAATACCATAAGAATCACTTAGGACTTTAACTTTGGGATTGGGGGTCTCCATCACTGAAGTTTCAACAACCTTGAGAGGAACAACATCACTACCCATAGAATTTCCCACATCTACCTCTTCACCAATATCAACCTCATTCTTAGGAATCATATTTTTCACAGACCTTCCCACATCAATATCTTCACTAGTCTCATCCTCATTCTTAGGAGTTATTTTCTTCTTAGGAGCTAGATAAGAATGAGCCTACCCTTGGTGGTTACCTTTAGTAATAACACCACCTATCATATATTATTCTTTTTGCTATTAGGAATAGGACGAGTGTCAAGATCCTTCATAGAACTCATCCCCATTTTAACCCTTTTACCCTTATTAGTAATAAGTGTGGAGCTCATTTTTAAAGCATGCGGGGTCTCCTGAGAACCAATATAAACATAGGATTTAATAGAACCCAAATCCTTTCTCTTGGAGTCAGGAGTGGTCAAATCCTCATCCTCACTACCAGTGTGGGAACCCCCAAAACAAGAATGCCAGGGGTTCTTCTTGGGCTTCTTCTTAGGCTTCGGGTCAAAGTCCTTAGGAATTTTTGAGAACACATCCATCGAACCCTCTAGCCCCTCTTCTTTCCATTATGCATCATGTGAGTCCTCTCTAGTATCATAACCCAATTGCTTCTTATCTTGCTTCACAAGATGACTTTTTTGACAATTGGAATGAATAAAATGGTTTTCTCTATTTTAGGAGATGGAACTAAAGGGGGATTAGGGTGACTCCAACTATTTCCATCAAATTCAATTAAAGGAAACCCTAGAGATATCAATCTAAGGAGGGAATTGGGAAAAGATATCTACAATAGGGCATCCTATGGGTATGATTAAAGATAAAAGGGGGTTCACCACCAACCAAGGTCTTGGAAAGAAGAAGATGCAAATGATATGTAAACTTAACTAAGCTTAAGATATGAAATTGAAAATCAGAATGATGAACAAAGAACTTAGGATAAAGGGGCACCTAGAAAATTGAGGATTCTTTAAATAAAGTCTACACTCACAAAAATATGACTTTTAATGCATATTGGGACTCATACACTAGTAGGGGTGATTTAGTCCTAGTTTAGGGTTTTGGGTAGAAACTAGAATTTTGAATTGATAAACTAGAGTCTAGAGAAAATGCTTGAAATTAGGTATACTGAGACTCATATGCCACAAGTGATGATTTAGTCCCAATATTAGGGTTTATTTCAAATTCTGGAATCCTCTAGTTATCTTCTGTAGCTTCTCTACCTTATGATCTTTGTGTCTGAAACACCGAAATAGGGCATGTAGATGACTTTTTGTGATCTTGCAATGTAGGTGATAGTTTTGACAACTTTCTCCAATCTTTCTCTTCAATGGATCTTTAAACTAAATCTGCAAATCAAAGATCATACAGAAGTAAAATTTTTGTTTTGTTAATAGATAGTGGTTTATTTTTGTCAAACCTTATTTTTTTAATCAAACTTTGAAATGAAATCAGATAGAATGAAGGAATGATGAATGAACAAATAAGCTATGTTGCAACTCACCAAACCCTTAAACAAAAGACTGCAATCTTGTATGTAATGGCTAGCATGAATGTAGATCTTGAATCTTGATTGTATGTGGTAGATCCTGACTTGAAGGCTTGCTTGAATCATAAGAACCTACATCACAAATGTTAGCTCAAAAACAAACATGATGCATGATGACTTTGACATGATGCTTGAATCTTGAATATAGCTCCAAAACACTTGATAATCAACTCTTGAATGCTCTTGTCAAAGTACTCTTGATTTCTTATGAAGTTCTAGGATACTTGTAAACTTACTAGGAGAAAATATGTGAAATAACCTTTTATTTATAATTGTTTATGCAAAATTTTATGAAATTACAATAGTACAAGCTGACATTAGATCTAAGAGAATTAAATCTCACCTAGAATTTTAATTTAAAATAGCTCCAAACAAAGCATGACTCATACACTAGTTGGGGCATATGATTCATAGTAGACTAAGCTTGGGACACAAATTTCAAGAAAGGTTATGCTTAATGCAAAATTAAGGACTAGGCCCCAAAACTTAGGTGGGGCCCATATGCCCAAGGTGGCATATGAGTCCCAGATCACTAAATCTAGGTCATGCAATCCAAAATCATTAAATTATGATTGGTTATTTGATATGTGTTTGGATTATCCTTAGAAATATGCATTAAATAAGGCTTGCAGATGCAAAATAGGACCAAATATTGAATAGAGAAGCCCAATTTTAGCGAGGACCTAAACAAGTGTGAAAATGTAAAGGGATACATTTCTTTACACTACATTTAGCTCCTACTTTAGTGAGAGGATGAACTTGCTTCAAACTCACATCAAGAGGGGTCCAAGTGTAATAATGCTAGTGAGAAAGGATGACACCAATCAATAGAGATGATCAATCTCCTAGGATCAAGATCCTATGGTAAAAAAATATAGGCACAAGAGAACACACATGAAACTAAGGAGAAACAACAAGGCATAAGCATACACTACCAAAGAGATAAAGAAGAAAACAAAAACAAAAACAAAAAGGAGATGGTTCAATCCTTGACCATTTATCTCACATGCTATGGATCAGATCTAAGCTATTTTTCTAAGATGTTTACCAGTGGAACACAATGTCAACTATGAAAACTAAACACATGCTCACAATGGCTAGTGGAACCTTAGGTCATCCACTAGGAATTACCCCCAACGAGACACATACACACACAACCGATATGCAGTCACATAGACAAGGAAGTTGCTATGCGAAATTCACACCTAAGTTCAGCTCCCATACGTACAACCATACCAAAGCTATACCTCCTAGTAACTTTAAAAAGGTGCCACAAAACATGACTTCAGAGTTCATGAGGCAAGAAAATCTTTGTATGCTTGACACCCATGAATAAACAGGATGTCTCCATAGGAAAACAAAGTGTATTATGCAAGGTGGCCATATAACCAATATTGTAAATGCAAAATAGTGTAAGGAACATTCAAAGGAGTTTTTATTAGTTCATGTAAGGTCTTAACTTAGTGAAAATTATCCCTAATGTCTCCAAGAGATGACCAATAAAAGAATAGAAGATTCACAACTTAGGGAATGCAGTGTGTCACATCAAGCCACTAAGGGGAATGCTAAGAGAGATCACACTCTTAAAGGAAATCATAACCAATTTCAACACCAAGAGAAAGATACATCACATAAAGTAAGAAGACTACACAATGAGAAAAGAATAATTCTAATGTATGCTCCCACTTTAAAGAAATTGCTAAACACCATGTTGTGAGAAATTAGTTTAAATTAGCACATGATAAATGATAACAATAAAGAGGACATGAGAGCTTATATTGAAAGCCCTATTCCAAGCCATATGTTTCCAAATGAAACTTCACATTAAAAGGGGGTTTCCCCCAAATGAAATCCCAAAATCACATAAGATATGAATAGATTCAGGGTCAATATGTTTATGGTACAAGGTTTTTAGAGAACTTGGAACTGTCATCATTCCCAAAATACTCATGGAATAGAAAGAATGACATGAAGAGATTGAAAACATAGAAAAGGTTTTGAGTCAACATGGAAAAGACCTAAATGTGTCGACGCCTTGCATCATCCCCAAAATGAAAACACAAGATAAAGAAAAGATAAATGCATATGAAATATAGAAGAATGTAGGTACAAATAGAGGAATTTCATAAAGAGAGAGATACATCAAATAGAATAGTATGGGGGATCACATTACACACATGCAATCACATAAAAATAACATGAAAAGAAAGAAAAAAACTAGTACAACACATGTGAGTCAACCTATTAGCATGTCATTTGCATCCCAATATTTTTCACCATATACGAAAGGTAGACAACTAGCCAAAGGGATAGTAGCAAGTGTTGAACTAGGGTCATTACCAAGTTCAACACTCCTCCTAGGAGAATTATCATTTAAGATCATAAAAGAGGAAAACAATGCATTCAATTCATTATGCACTTGTTCATCAATTTTAGTGACCTCATCATCATCATCCAAGTTAATCACAATGGGAGGTCGAATGATACTATCTAATGAAGTATTTAGCACTTGTTAAAGTTGTAGTATAGGATATTTTTATTGTAGTGAAGAGGGAGACTATTGTGTATTGCTTCAGTCAAGTTTGGATGTTAATTTTCATTTTTTTTCTCTTCATTTAGCCTTCAATCAAGAGCATGACGTCTACACCTATGCTCTCTAGCAATTCTATTTCTTTTAGTATGATTTTCAAGTTGTTTTCGTGTAGGAGTGGGTTTATCAACCATAGGTTTCTTTTCTTCGCTTAGGGGAGGAACAAAAAGAACCATAGGAGGTTGTTCAACCACTTTCTCTTGAGCTTTGTAAACTTGTTTTTATCTTAGGAGGAATGAAGAGATTGTTTTGGTTATATCTTGGTATTTTATAGGAGATAGACAAAGGATCTATCTTAGGTTGGTATTGGTTATTTGGAATGTCTTTTGGTTCAATCATAGTTTCCTCAAGGATAGGAGGCTCAATCATGGTTTGAGTAATGTTTTGAAGAGATAGTTCTACTATGCATTTTTCCTTAAAATTTTAATAGGATTTGAACAAGAAATATTCACATGGTTTAATAGGTTCCATAGCCTTGGTCCAAAATAAATCCAATGAAAAGTTCCCATGGGAAGACACAGGATTAAGGCTTCTATGGTGCATAGTAAATATCTCATTTTCAAAGGAAAAATTTAAGCATTTATGCACAACCAATGGGACAACTTCCATGGAGCATACCAATGGATAACCAAGCTTCACATAGAATTAATCCAATCTCAGGATGATGGAGAATGAGAAATCTAATTGTTTTAGTCTAACTTTCAGAGGAAGGGTGATTGATCCCATTATAGGGCAAGAAAAAACCATTATGCATTTTTATCCATGATTTCAGTTTATCATATGTTTCTTCATAAAGTTCATGCACAAGTAAGAATTCTTCAGTGATCACATTCTCTCCATAGAAAGGATTGATTAATATCCCATTAGTGGGCATGTCATTGATCAGACAAGCTATGTAAAGAGGACCATCAGGTGCATTTCTAACTATATATTTTGATGAGAAAGCAATTCCAAAAGGTATTTTAGTTTGACCCTTACAAGGTTGAGTTTTGATCAATCCCACCATATTATCCATAGGACTTTGTTCATTAACATTCATCAGATCATTCTTCTTAGTTTCGCTAGCTTTGATGAAGGAAATGTTATGATTTGGCATGGGGTTAGTAAAGATTTGCAGGTTTTGGTTAGGAGGGGCAATAGACTTATTACCTTGATCATTCACACCTCCAATTTGAAGTCAATTAGAATCAATGAGGTCTTGCACAAGATGTTTAAGACACTTACAATGCTTTGTATCATGTCATAAGGTTGCGTGTTTGATTCACATCAAGCTCAACAAAATGATTGAAGGAAATAGGGTGTGCTCCACCTTTTAGGAGATGGAACACACACAAAAAATGGAGGTTAGGAACTCCTCCTATCTCACTCTTAGTTCATTACAGAAATCCCTAGATATGTCAATCCAATGATTCAATTAGGAAAAGAGACTACTACAAGGTCTCCTTAGGTGTGATTAAAGGGGGTTCACCACTAAGCAAATTATTAGAAAGAAAGAGATGAAAGTAATATGCAAATCTAACTATATGACCTAGAAAATGAAACTTGAAATCAAAATAATAAATTGAGAATGAATAGAGAAGCACCTGGAAGATTGGAGATTTTCAAAAAAATTCATGTAATCCTAAAATGATGACTTTAGATTTGAACTAAGACTCATAAGCCAGACTAGGCGATTTAGTCCTAGTTTAGGGTTTTAGGTTAAATCTGGAATCTACAACTAGCAAACCAGGATCTACAAAAAATTGCTAAAAAGTGATATACTAGGACTCATACACCTAAGGTGGTGATTTATTCCCTGTATTAGGGTTTGGCTAAAACTTTGGTATCCTCAAGTGATCTTAAATAGCTTCCCTCTTGTCTGATCTCCAAGTTTGAAACTTTGAATTCTGGTTTATAGGTGACCTTTTGTGAAGATGACAACTTCTTGACAACTTTAACAAATTTCTTCAATCTTGTAACTTTGTCTTCAAAGGATCTTCAAGCCTCAAAACACTTAGATTTTCAATCACATAGGAAGAGGGGGAAAATGTTGATTTGTTAGTGGATAGGGGTTTGCCTTGGTCAAACCCCGTTTTGGTAATTAAACTTTGAAATGAAATGAAATAGAATGAAGGAATGGTGAATGAATAATATGTAATGTTGCAACTCACCAAACCATTTATATGAAGGCTAAAAACTTATGTGAAATGGCTAGAATGAATGTGAATTTAGACTCTTGATCTTGAAATGAGATAATGTCTTTGAATGCTTACTTGAATCATAAAAACCTACATCACACATGTTAGCTCAAAAGTACACATAGTGCATGATGACTTTGATATGATGCTTGAATCTTGAATATGGCTCCAAAATGCTTGATAATCATCTCTTGAATCCTCTCTTGATCATAAATTTGTTATGATGCTTGAATACTTGAAATGATAGGAGAAATTATGTGAATTAACCTTGTATTTATACTTTTTTATCCCAAATTTCCCAAAATTACAACACTACAAGCCGAAATTAGATCTAAGACAATGAAATCTCACCAAGAATTGAATTCAAAATAGGTCAAATCTAAAGCATAACTCATACACCAATTGGGGCGTATGAGTCCTAGTAGCCTAAGATTGGGACACAAATTTCAAGAAATATTAAGTTCTATGCAAAATTCAAGATTAGTCCCCAAAACCTAGGTGGGACCCATATGTCCAAGGTGGCATATAAGTCCGAGATAACTATATTTAGAACACATAATCCAAAAACATCCAATTATGATTGGTCATTTAATAAATGTCAGGATTACTCAGAGAAATGCATTAAGTTAGGCTTGTAGATGAAAAATAGGGCCAAATAAGGCATAAAGAAGCCCAATTTTAATAGGGAGGGCTCAAACAAGTGTGAAAATGTAAATGGACACATTTCCTACATTGTTATATATATATATATATATATATATATATATATATATATATATATATATATATATATATATATATATATATATATATATATATCTCCCTATCTCTATCTCTCTTTGTGTTCCCATCTCTCTTTCTCTATATATATCTCCCTATCTCTACCCCTCTCTCTCTATATATATTTTTTGGACCTTCTTTTTTTCTCCCCTTGTCTCTCTATATCTTATCTTCATTTACCTCTCCCTTCTTTCTTCCTCTCCCTTTTCTTTCTATCTATTTTCCTCCTTAATTGTGCAATGGGTACACTAAAGAGGCCTTAAAGGTGAATTATCATATCTTTAATCAAATGGCATACTACCTTGAGAAAAATTCCCTAGGAACATGGGTTATACTTCGATTATTGACACAAAATGACTAATCAAAGGTTAGTCTCTCTTTCTCTCACTCTCCCACTCTCTAAATTTTAATTTAGATTTTAATTTTTAAATTTATTTTATTATATAAATTAAAAAATAAAAATATTTATTTTCTACAATAATTAAATTTTTTATAAGACATTTAATTATAAATTAAATTAATTCCAATAAATATTAATTTTTTTTGTAATTTCATAAGAAGATATGAATAATTAAAATAAATTTAAAAACCTGAATCTAATTAAAATTTATAAAATAAAATACACTAATTGCAAAATTAAAATATATAAAAATGAAATATTTAAAATAATTATAATAAACAATGAATAATTAAATTAATTTTTTTTTTAAATATATTAAAATTGAATTATTAATAAAATATAATTCTATTTTTTATTTCAATCTTATCAAACTCCTTTTCTTTGTTTCTAAAACATTTAAAAATTAAAATAGAGAAAATTATTAGAAATGAAATATTAATAAAGTATAAATTGTTTTATTATTTCACTCTTATCAATTTCTTTTTTTTTTCTTGTTTCTAAAACATTTAAAAATAAAAAATAGAGAAATTTATTAGAATTGAAATATTAATAAAATATAAATTGTTTTATTATTTCACTCTTATCAATTTCTTTTTTTTTTCTTTGTTTATAAGAAGAAAAAATCTTACTTTTAAACTGTTAAATGATTTAAAAAATAAAAATAGAAAATAGCACGAAAAATATAAATTTTAATTTACCACTTTTAATAAATATTATAAATAGTTTGACATGCAATATGATAATGAGACCCTCCATAGTGCAAACCATCAACTAAACCCAATATCTTTATGCATGTGAGGTAACAATCCAATGCCAATATCATTCTCTTACATTTTTTTATTTAAACAAATTAAATATAATTATTTTTTATTTATTTTTAGTTTATCGCTTTTAATATCAATTATCTATATAAGTCAAACTACAATAAAAATAATAATAAATTAATTGAACATGTGTATGGATCTTATCCAAGTAGTCTTAATTTAACATTAAGGAAAGGTTAGATTCCTTTATGATTGCTTTTTGAATTCCAATTTTCTATGCATTAAAAAATAAAACAATAACTATTGTCTATTTTAAACTTTCTATGCATAAAAAAATTCATTAAATACCTTGATCTTCAATTATTTTTCTTGGCAGTATTTAATACAATTATTTGATTAATTTTTAATTTACTAGTTTATGCAATTCAAACTAAAATAAATTAATTTTCATTAATTGTGTATGTGTATGTAACTTATTGGAGCAGCATAATTTAATATTAGAAAAAAATTAATTTCCTTTAAATTGTCTTTGGATGTTTGACTTCCAGATTTTAATCCATATATTCTTTAACAAAATTCACTATTATATCAATAATAATAAAACTTTTTTCCTATTTAAAAATTCTAATAGATATAACAGTGTCGTTTCAGCATCTCCAGAAGGATATTTATACTTTGCTGGAGGGGATTTCAACAGGACAACAACACTCTATAATGTAGAGAAAAACAAGTGGGAATCTCTTCCCAATATGAACAGATCGTGGATATATTATTCCAAGGGAATTTTTCTTGATGGACAGTTTTATGTGATAGGTCAAGCAAACAAGATTGAAGTTCTTAATACAAAGACTCATATATGGAGTAGTTTGAAGTTAAAGCAAACATGGCGTGAAGGTTATCTGATAATTGCTTTTGGGAATTTATGTTCATTTAAAAGAGAGGGAGTGATGAAATACAATTTAGACAAAAAAGTGTGGAGGGTAGTGGAACCTTTACCAAAGTTCCTTTTTCGTGTTTATTGGGCTACTGTTTGGAATGATCAGATTGTTTTGAGTGGTTTAATGTGCAATAGAGTGACTAAAATTGTTTACTATATGTATCGACCTCCTACAGATAGGAAAGTGACTTCAGGAAGGTGGATTTCTATCAAAGGTCCACCAAATTATGTATTTTCTACTCATTCAGCAACTACTCTATTAATCTAGAGGCAAAATTATTTTCATGTAAATATAAATAAATTGATAAATAATGTTATCATTTATATAGTTCCATTTGAAAAAAATTAGATGAAATTTTACTTTATTGATAGATTTCCTTTATCATCAGTTTTAGCTATTTTCTAATATTAAAATAATTAAAAAATTAAGTTGTATTATTTTAATATTTTGCTTTGCTAAATTTAATATTAATTTTCAAAATTAAATCTTAATTAATTTATATTTTTATGTTTAAAAATAAATAAAAAATGTTTATTTAAAAAAATCTTAATTTTTTTTTGTTTTTTAACAATGATTTTAAAAAATTATTATACATTATGAAAGTACAACTTATAAAATAAATTGATTCTAAGTAAAGCAGAAAGAAAAAATTGATAAGTTTTTTATTACACTAACAAAATATTTACTATAATTAGAACAATGTGCTACAAGTGCAACATTTTATCTTTAGTTTTAAACTCATCTTTGGAGTGATCTATTTTAAAATTTAACTGATTTATATATTCTTTGGTTTAGGTAGCTGATCTGTCCAACTCTGAATGAGTTTAAAATTTTCCATAATGATATGGAAAGACATTCAACTGAATTCATATACATATGATTCTCTCTCACATGTATTCCTCAATGTTAAATTAATGACAGGTTAAAATATTCAATGTCTATTTGTTTTTAATTGGGTTTATTGCAGATAGCTTTATAGGGACTAAAATGGTGATAATGTATGTTAATTTAGGTTCTTTAGCAGACATACGCCATTTGTTTGATGAAATTCCTAAACAAATTTTGGACTCGTGGACTGCAATTATTGGCGGTTATGCTATATGTGGGAGTGGGGAAGAGGCCTTGGCATTTTTATACAGAATGCAGATGTTAGGATTGAAGCCTAATGAGATCACTTTTCTGAGCATTCTGTTAGCCTGTTCTAAATTGGGAGCTCTGGAACGAGGCAAGGACATTCATGAAGAGATAGTTAGAAGTGGGTTTCAGAGTGGTGTTTTTATTGGGAATTCTCTGATAGACATGTATGCCATATGCAGGAGTGTGGATGATGCACAAGATGTGTTTGAAAAAATGGATAACCGAAATGAGGATTTGTGGAATAGTTTGATTGCAGGCTATTCACATAATGGGTATGTTGAAGAGGCTCAGGAATTGTTTCAGAGTTTTCCAGAGCGAAATGAGGTGTCCTGGAATGCAATGATATCTGGGTATGCAGAGAATGGTTTCTTTAATGAGTCTGTGAAGTTTTTTGGAGAAATGTGGCAGGCAGGTGTAAAGTCAAATGTAGTGAATTTTTCTAGTGTTCTCCAGGCACGTGCTAGCTTGGCTGCCCTAATTAAGGGAAAGGAGGTCTAGGGTATTGTAATCAGAAGTGGAGTTTAGTCTAATTTCTTTGTTTGGAGCTCACTTGTAGATATGCATGCAAAATGTACAAGTCTTGAGGATGCTCGTACTGTTTCTTATGGCATGCCAATAAGAAATGTGGTTTCTTGGAATGCGATATGCATAGAATGGGCGTGTTGATGATGCTTGGAAGCTCTTTCAATAGGGGAGAGGGGCCCATAGTGGAGCGGGGTCTAATAGTGGGGATAGAAATAGTCCTTAGTAGGCCCCATAATGGATCACCTTAATATCCAATTGCAAAACACTTTTTATTCATAAAGTACATAAATTGACAAATCATGTGATGCCACATCAGTGCACCGATAAAACATGACTTAGTGCACCACTATTGGTCTCACTTTTTTTTGGGCCTTTTTGGATACCTCAACAAAAAGCATGCTGATGTGGCATCATATTTGATCATGTGGCCCTAAAATGAAATATAGAAGCATGTGAGTTGCCAAATAAATTGTTGTACAAAATTGGGAGTGATTTGAAATTTCCTCATAGGATTTTGAGAAACATGAAGTTAGGGTGCTCCACTGTGGGCCCCTCTCCCCTAGATGACTAAATGAAATGTGGATTCATGGAATGTTGTGGTTTCTGGATTTGCACAAAATAAGCTTCTTAATTTCAAAGTTATCTTATCTCAAAAAAAATCTTAAATACAATGCTCAGATTGTTTGTAGGATTTCTATTTATTACCTATCTAATTCACTTGTGGACTCAAAAAGGAAGAGAAAGTGAGGACGCATTAGTATCTCCAAGCCAATGTCGACTCTTATCTTTTCTCCTCCTCTTATGCCTCTCAGATGCCAGTTACCAATAGGTTGGTCTATACACTCTTTTTGCAAGCACATCTCTAATATACTATCTTCAACTATGTTTTTTTTCCTTCCTAGACAATTATGTACCCCAAGGACAGGGAAGAGAATATTATCAACAACTGTCTTTTTTTTTAAATTTGTAGGTGTCAAAAGTGTAATTGAAACTAGGTTCATGCAACTACATGTAGGAGAATAAGTTGTTTTAAAAGATAGTGTTATATTGTTTGCAAAACAACTATGAAAAATGTAAACAAACAATGAATGATGGAGGATGCTAGATGTCCAATATATGTGATGAGAATTAATGGGTATAGATGTCGTAAAATAATTTAGCCTTATCTATGATGGCTCTGATCATCCCATTTGTGAAAAGCTTCTTGTTGATGTTGAAGGGAATGCCAATTGGAATGTCTCTGAATTATATTTTCTTTGCTTAGTTGTTCCTCTAAACATTTTCCATCTATTAAAAGACTTATGCACCAAAGGCAGTTGTAAAACAGAGGTTAGGTGTCGATGAACATGGTGGAGGAGCTAAGTATCCTTATGGACCCACATGCCAACTAGTCACAAATTGAAAAATAACCCACTTTTTAAATATTAATGTATCTGAGCAGAAATTGATTAGTTTAGTTTTATTTGCAGAAAGAGAAGTAAAATTTGATCATGCAAGGGATACAACCTTCTAGGAAGCCCTACCCTGTCATTGGAAATCGTAGTAGCCATTTCGATTTCCATTGCTCAATTAACTACAACTAGCATATATATATATTAAACTAGCACTTTCACCAGAAGGGGTGCAAGGGTTATGCTAATAGAAAAATATAAGAACACCATGTTTCCCTCTCCCTAGCCACTACTATTTGGGACTCCCGGTGATGAATCTTGACCTGTAGGAGAGAAGAATAGAAGAAATTAGAAACAATATTCACTTTTCTTCATTTCTACTTGCAGGTAGAAGGACCCTTTGTTTTTAGCATTCCTAATATACAATAGTTCCACTCAACTCTTTATATCAATTACAGATAGTAAGAAAGTCTCTTATTTGTGCGATCTACAAGAGTGAGTCCAAGCCTTAGGTTTCATACTCTAAAAAATAGTCAAGAAAATGGTTTCACAAAAATGCTTTCCTCTAGAATTTTGAGGATCTAAAACATGTAAAATGACAAGAAAATTTATAAATCACAGCTACTAAGATGGAAGTATATTATATTATAGGTTTTGAGATTAGCTGGAACCAAAATTTCATGAAGTGGGAATCCAATATGAAAGGATATTTGAATTCTCAAAGCACGTAAATAACCTACATAATTGTGGATATCTACAAGCAAATTTGATGGATATGAATGTACTTGACCAACCTTACAATAAAAAATGAGAGGATGCTCAACAACTGATAGTGTATAGAAATTATCATTCAATAGAGTTTTAAATACATTGTCATAATTCAATTCATTATTGATTTCATCATGAATTGCAGTAGCTGAGTCTTTGCACCATACAATAAGCCCTTGAGTATGGTCTGCAGACATAAGCCCCTAGACTTTGAAAGTGAAAGGCATATAATGTGAATCATGAACATTAATAAGATGAAAAAATAAGAAAGCTTGCTAGTGTATCACTTCCATTATTATGATTAACCATAATCTAATCATCTTCAGTATCAATGTTAGGAGTTGCATGTTTTCTCACATGATGTCCCAAATCAAGCCCTTTAGTATGGCCTATAGAATTTAGACCCAAGACTTGCATATTTTACTTGTTGAATGTCGATAGATTGAAGAAGAAGAAAAGAGAGAAAAAAGAGTGCTAGAATGTATCCAAGAGGACCACCGTCTCCAAGAGGAGGTTATCCTTCTCCTCCAGGAGGACCTTATTTTCCTCCTCCAAGAGGACTACCACCACCTCCAATGACACCACCATCTCCAAGAATTCCTTATTTTCTCCCTCCAAGACCACCTCCATCCCCAAGCCCCCCAGGAGGACCACCACCCCTATGGCCTCCATACGAACCTCCTCCAACTTATGGACCTATAGGTCCTGGAGGGCCACCACCTTTGTGGTGACCTGGTCCTCATTGGTAGAGTTCAGATGGACTATTGTGGTTGTTATCTATGTGGTGTTTGTAATATGTACGCTGCTAGTTATGACAACATACAATTTATCTTTGGGAGATCAACCAATTTTGTATTTTGAAGTTTGAATCTGTCTGCAACTATATGAAATAAACATTTAGAGGTTAGCTATGGAAGCTTAAGGTATGTTATATGTTTAAGGTAATTCATTTCATAACATAACATGTTGGAGTACAGTAATCAATTTTGCAGTATTGGTATATAAATGATTTTTAGCTCTTTGTTTTGAAATGGGAAAGGGTCATACTATATAGACTTTGAATGTCCTGCTTTTCAATTTGGATTGCACTGAAATGCTGAATTATATTTAGGAGTGCAGCATCTCTTGTTTTCTAGAACAAGGATATTTAAATGACTAATAAAATAATTAGAAGCACAGAGAATGTGATATGCCTGCTTGATCAATTACATTTGAGATGGAAGTATATTATTATTTTCATTTATTGTTTTGTTTTTCCATTTGTTAGCATTGAAGAGATGAGTAATCCAGAAAAAGTTGGTATTTTCTATCACACTTTCCATTCTTAGAAGAAAAAAAATCTAATAAATATAAGCAGCACCAACATGCATTTCACTAATAAGAACAATGGAAGTTACACTCTTATAGCAATTACAGACCATCTAATAACAGTTCTAATCTAGGGAGTGCCAAATCAAAACACAATCCACTAATCTGTTAATAATTAAATGAACACACAATTTTAATTGAACATATCAATATTGCATTTTTTCTTTTTATAAATTTACAAAAAATTAATAAAAAATACTCCAACACTATGTAGAATTGATCATAATTAAACTAGAGTAAATTCAATCGGAAACAGACAACTATCACCAACCACTGTTGGCTTTAAAAAATACTTTATCTCTAGGAAATATGGGCATCCTTATCATATATATAAGGAATCCTTATGATTAACCATTATCTAATCATCTTTAGTATCAATATTAGGAGTTGCATTTTCTCTCCCATGATGTCCCAAATCACCAAATGACACTCAGGAGGAAGTTTTCTTGAGAACAATAAAACTTGATATTATGTTTTATGTAGAATTGTCTTCTTTGTCAATCAAAGAACTTAAAACCAACCTCTAATTCAAGGGGTCACAATATTCAAAAGATTTTCACTAGACAACTCTTACTTTTTAGGATGCCATGTTTGCGCTCAATAGTTCAAAATATCCATATACAAATGTTAGTTGAGGCAAGTAGTTCTAGCAACCTAGAGATTATACCATTATACCTAGTGTCCAAGAAAGCACCCTAGCCATGCCAATAGTAAAAGCTAAATTATTTGACACCTACTCACCCTTGCCCAAGAGAAATTTTTTATCCAAATGTTGCTCCTTTGGGCTAGAAATTCTAAGATAGTAGACGTGGTTGCTGCAATAATGACCATTAAAACTTTGCTTCATTGAAAATGCAATCATGATAGAAGAAAACAAAGTTCTTTTTTGGAAGTGGATTCACTCCTTGCTAAAAGCCAAGGATTGGACTTTTGGTGTAAATTCAAATTCACAAATATTTTAATTTAAAATTCTTGCAAATTCTTCTTAGTATAGAATAAATCCTCTCTACTGATTGCAATCCTAATAGGATTAGATTTGAATTTAGTATCCTAATAAATGTAGATTAATTATTGATGCTTGGATAAGTAAAAAATCTCTAATGAAGAGAATCCTGGAAGGAAAGTAATTTCTATATCTAGGGTATGTGTAGGATCATGATGGGCCAAAAAGTGGCAATATGATGGGTATGTGGCTGACGACCCTTTTTTAACCCAAAATTGATGAAACTAAAAGGGGTTTTAAAGGAGATTCTCAACATTCCACCAATATAAATTATGTTTTACTTTGAATTTAATAAGTAATTATTATTCATTTTCTATTCAAATTACAACTAAAGTCCTGATTGATAGGCTGACTGAAAAACATCAATAGCTTTCAAATGGTATCACATTTTTTGAATCCAAAACATGTGTCACATTCTATGATTCTCATACTATAGGATTAAAAAAATAAAATTTGAATTTCATGAAGTTTTGACCAAGTTAAGGTGGTCAGACATACAATTTTTTAATATTTTTAAAAATTTGTAATAAAAAATCATAATTAATTATTTACTTGAAAAAAATTTACAAAAATAAATGCAACACATCGAGACATGAGTCCTCTACTTATATATAAAATATTATAAAAAAATATAATCATTTTATTGTGGTTAGGGTGGTTAGACAAACACCTACTTCTTATTTTTTCCTTGAAATTTAAGTACTACTTGCATTGAAATTTTAAATTTTCACCAAATAGATTTTTTTTTTAAAAAGAAAACCTAGTAGTTTATAAACTAAATTCAATTTGCTACAAATTCTATTGTTACATATTTTTGAAATAATATAGATAACTTATTCAAATTTTTACGTCAAGTTTCCTAACTCTAATTTTTCTAAAAAAATTTCCACTTAAGGGCCTATTTTTTCCATGATGATCTTGCACATACCCTCCAATTAAATTGAACTACAAAATGCATAGGCGATCAACAAAAAACCATATAAAACTGAACCAATTCATACATTAGACATAAAAAAAGATATAGAAAAGTAACCCTATTGACATGATTCCATGCACAATGACATTCAGCCAAAATGTTGGCATAGTCCTTGGATCTTACCTTGTTATACAACTAGAGTGGGGTCTACAGTTTTACACTACCTAGTGCATTAAAACTCCATTAATGAAGGCCAATCTTAAAAAACATAGGAAAATAGAATAATACATTCATTAATGGAGATCTAACCCAATAATAATAGAACCACACTGTAGTGTAGGAAAATGCATACCCTTGCATTTTCACACTTGTTTGGGCCAACCTTCCTTTGTTTATCCTTACTTATGTCCTAATTGGTCCTATTTTGCATCCACAAGCATAATAAATGATATCTTTTTATGGCTAATCCTAACAAACTTCAAAGGGTAAATGATATTTTAATGATTTTGGCTATGTGTCCCTAATTTTAGGGTCAGGACTAAGATAACACCTAGGGCATCTTTGTCCCCCAAAGGTATTGGGACCCTGATTTCAAATGTGCCTTAAAGTGGCCTTTTTTGGAGTATGTGCCCTAAGTTTCATGCCTCAAGACTAAGACACCAGCTAGGGTGTCTTAGTCCCCCTTAAGGTATTTTTGATATTTAATTTCAAACCTTGGTAAGATTTAGCCTCCTTTAATTAATGAATTCATATGTCATCTTGTTGTGGTGTATTTTTGGGATATTAAGAATAGATAAGTATAAATACAAGGTTCCTTCTCTCATATTTACATCTATCAATCTAAGAAGCATCCAAGCATTCAATTATTTGAGCATTCAAGAGCAATTCATCAAGCATTTGTAGCTATTATCAAGATTCAAGCATCATATCAAGGATATTATTGCATCTTGTGTGTCTTTGAGCTAACATTTGTGATGTAGGTATTTGATTCAAGCAAGCATTTCAAGTCAAGATTTATCAAGCATTTCAAGATCTACATTCAAGCTAGTCATTTCACACAAGTTTCTATATTTCATAACAAGGGTTTCATGAGTTGTAACATTGCATGTTGTTCATTCATCATTTTCATTCATTATTCCATTTCATTTCAAGGTTTAATTACCAACATGGGGTTTGACCCAGGAAAACCCCCATTTACTAAAAATCAACAAGTTTTTCCTCTCTTGCATGACTGTGTTCACAAAATTAGGTTGAAGACTTGAAGATCATTTAAAGTGAAAATTTGCAAAGTTGCATTTCTAAGTTGTCATCTTTATGGAAACTCGCCTACAGGCCAGATCTGGAAGTGCAGACATTAAGTCTCAGTATCACATTCAAAGATTTCAGAAATTTAGATCAGGACTAAGATAGTAGCAAGGGTTTCTTAGTCCTCCAAGTGGAATTTTTGCAGAGATTCATTCAGATCCTATTTTGACATCTAAACATTCCACATTTCCCCAAAAAAATAGCAGTGGGACTAATAAGATAGTAAAGGCATCTTAGTCCTCCCTAGCATATTTTGACAACATTTTTGCATTTCTAGAATCCTTATTACATTGCCATACTTCCTAGGTACACATACCCTAACTTGCTATTGCTTAATTTCATCATTTTCATTCATTATTTGGCTTGCATTACTAGGTAAACCCACAAAACTGGTTTACAATTCCAGTGAGGAAGAAAAATTGCAAAAAATTCCCCCATGGAAAAAATTTGGTTTTTTGGGGTTCAAACGAACATTAGGTTCAAGCGAACCCTTAAGCGGGTTCACAAGAACCCCCCTTTGAGCGAACCTATTAAATGTTGGGTCCCTCATTTCCCAGAAAAAAAAAAACTAAAGAAAACTTTGTGGAAAGGGGGTTCGCTCAAACCCTTGTTCTAGCGAACCTCCAAGTGGGGTTCGCTCGAACCCCCCTTTTCTCCCTCTCCCCCCCTCTAGCACCAAAAATCTCCAAAATTTTTCCCTTCAAAGCTCAAGTTGAGGATGAAAATTGAGGAGACTTCATAGACCTAACTAGAATATGGTATTCTTGGGAATGAGCTATCCAACAAATATAATTTAATATGTTTTGGTTTTATTACGTATTTGTTCTTTTAGTTTGATTAAACATAGATTTTTCACCAAAAAATAAGCTCTTTATTCTGAACGTGTGAAAAAATAGAAGATTATCAAAAAAATTTGAAAAATATCAGTGCACTAGATATTGATGTCCTTGATCCAACAAAAAAAATTGAATTTCGTTACATACAAAAAAAGTTATGTTGTATACGGTCCGCCTATGTCTGAATTGTAATTGGTTTGACTTCGAAACTTGATTAAGGAAACAATATTCAACAAAATGCTATGAAACCAATTCCATGCACTAAATATCATAGTTACAAATCTAAATTGGAAAAAATTATAATTCTATCCTTAATGGAAAAAGGGTTATGTTGTATACGGTGAGCATCACTCCTTAAAAATGGTGTTTATTGAAAAAAACTAGTTTTCGAAGGATATGGAAATAGAAGTACAATCTAATTCCAAATTTTTTGAAAAAAATATATTTAGAATCTACAAAAAAAATGTCACAAATCACTATTATGCATCATCTTCAAATTCCTCACAATTTAGCCACTATAGGTGCCTGAAAGTCAAGATTTAGTTAGAAAAAATCAGTTTAATGTCCAGTTTGGCCAAAAATTGTAAACCAGTATTGTGGGATCATCCTTAACTAGGTTTTGTGAGTTGAATGTTAAAGTGTCTTTTCCAAGATTTTTCTTTGTATTTGTGCATACAGAAAAATTATCCCTTTCTACTTGCTTGATATGGGAATAATTGATGATAAATTGAGCTTAATGAGGCCCTGATTTAGTGTTGTGAGGTATTTTACACATCCACACTAGGTCTTGGACCCTTGTCAACTGAATAAAATGCAGTTAACAGTGTCTTGTAAAGGTGTTGTAAAATACTTTCACACCTCTCTAGACTTAATGGACCTATCTAATTGCATTATCATGTCAATCTAGAAGGCTTGTGAATTAAAATTAACTTTAATCTAGTGTTGTAATGTGATTTACACATTCACATTGGATGTTGTGCCTTTTTATGCTATGTGGACCTTATTTTACTGTTGTAAAGTGTATTTAATCACACTTTACATTGGATTTTTTGTCCCAAGCCCTAATTGACCTTTACATCATCATTAATAGCCCCTATTGCCCCATATTGTGTATCCCAAGGCATAATATGATCAAATACCCGATGAAATAAATATATAACTAAAAATCCTCATTCCCCAACATTCCAGCTATCAAAATGGCCCCTTTGGGACTAAGTCACCCATCTGGGTGAATGAAACCCTGTTGGGTGGGACTAAGTCGCCTAGAGTGGCAAATTAGTCCCATTTGGGTTATTTTTGAGTTTTGAGCAGGAAAAGTTGGAATTTAAGTTTATTTTTCCTTCATGTCAGCCTTAGGGATCAAACTAATAGGAAAATAATGTGGATTTCCTATAAATACAAGCCTATAAACCCTAATTCATAACCAATTCATTCATTCATCACTCATCATTCATTATTCTTCTCAAGCAACTTAGGGTTTTATCATTTCAAGTCATCAAGATAGCACTTTTCAGACATTCAAGGGAAAATTCTTCATGTTTTTCTGCAAAAATTCAAGATCAATCATCATGGCAAGGTATCAACTCCATTACTCCATGATTCATTGTCTCATTTCTTCATTTTGGTTTAATTACCTAAAAGGGGTTTGACCAAGGCAAACCACCATGCCCTAACAATCAATATTTTCTCCTTCTCTCCTTGTGTGTTTGTAGATTAAGGTATCTTGAGGACTTTTTCAAGACCTCACCTTCCTTGCAAAGCTAAAATATCCAATAAAAGTCACTTTCAGGCCCAAAAATTAGAGTTTCAGAAGTAGACACCTATAAAAAGTGCAGACCGAGGGCTTCCATTTCCCCTTTCAAATTTTTAGAAATATAGAAGTGGAAAAAGTCACCACTAATGGAAAATTAGTCCCACTGTACATGAATTTTAGTGATTTTTGTAGATTCAGACACCCATTTGGTTGAAATAGGCTTTGGAGTAGTTTTTCCAAATCTTGGACTAAGTCGCCAAAATTAGCACACATGTCCTAGTCGACTTCTGCCTCAATTTCATTAGGATTCCAGACCTTCATTCTATCCTTTTTTTTCCTGTAAGTGAACATATTATGTTTCATAACTCTCTGTCTAGTTTTGTTTGTATTTCTAGGTCATTTATCACATGTTAGTATATCACAATGTGTTTTCGATCAATTTACATTTCTTAGATTTGACATTAATAAGACATTCATTTTATCAATTTTCTGCATTTAGACATTGTATCTAACCATATTTCATCCATTCATACATTAATCTTGACTGTTTACATTGCATTTTTTTCCCATCTTTCTCCTTTTAGGTGAAAAACCCTAGAAGTGCTAAAAAGACCTTGGGTGCCAAAATCTTTGTTTACAATGGTGAACCCCTTAAAACTTAAAGAAGCCCTTCCTAGGTCTTCCTTGTTGAGAATTGACTCACCCTTTTGGTTGATATTCAATCCAATTTGGGATCCTAGGACATATTTGAGTGATAATAGGAAAATAGTGGTGCAATAACATCCCACATTTCACCCATTGTTCATTTTGGTGAACCTGCTTTTTTAGAGCATCCATTCATTCTTTTTTCTGATTTGGACTTGATTAAAGTCCTAGATCTAGGTTGCATTCATTCTTGCATTGCATCTTGCATTAGTGAAAGAGCATCTAGGGTTTCTCATAGTTGTAGTAGTGAAAGTGCATATAGGTTGTATTTTTTCCTTCTTGCATCACTTTATCTCATTGAAAAACTGAAAAGTGCATTGTCAATCAGTCTAATTGCATTTAGAAACATTGTTATATTGCATTCAAAATTGAAAAAAATGCATTCAACTTTGCATTCAATTTCTTTTCATTAGTTACTTTTTCTTGCATTCATTTTCTCACGCTTTTGTTTCTAAACATTAGGTCCTTGAATAGGAAACTTGAAAAAATTGTAAACAATCTAGATTTTTCTATTTTTATGAAAACAACCTCTATTGGGACTAAAACGCTCTTGTTGGTGTCTTTTCCCCTCTATAGGTTTTTGGATCA
>VDFB02321331.1:0-86678 GCA_007258455.2 Sequoia sempervirens | reverse complement strand
AATGAAGATGGAGCCGTGGTTAGGAACAAAGCAAGGTTAGTGTAAAGGATATGCACAAGTAGAAGGAATTGATTTTAGAAGCAATTAAAATTTTTCTTGCATTCTCAGTCTACAAGGGATTCAAAGTATACCAAATGGACATTAAATTTGCATTTCTAAATGGAAACCTAGAAGAGGAAGTATATATTGAACAACCAAAAGGTTTTTAGCTGTCACAGAATTATGGTTATGTCTGTAGATTTTGAAAAGCGATGTATGGTCTAAAGCAATCCCAAGGGCATGGTATTCAAGGTTGGATCAGCACTTACAACAACAAGGATTCAAGAAAGGTTGTGTTGATAGCAATTTATACCTGAAATCTAAAGATGAGCATATGACCATTGTTGTAGTATATGTAGATGATATCATATTTGGTGGTAGCAATGATGTAATGTGCAAAATATTTGCTACACACATGCAAGATGAGTTTGAAATGTCCATTCTAGGAGAACTTAGATTCTTTCTTGGTTTGCAAATTGCACAAACTGATAAAGATGTATTCATTTCACAAACCAAGTATGCAAAAGAGATGCTTAAGAAGTTTGGAATGGAGAATAGTAGACCGGATAGTACACGTGCATGATTACTGGTTGCAAGTTAAGAAAAGTAGATGAATTTCCTGATGCAAATCAGACTCAATATAGATCAATGATTGGAAGTCTACTATATCTAACTACATCTAGGCCTGATATAATGCAAGCAATTTGCATGGTTGCTAGGTTTTAGGCTATGCCAAAGGAACCCCATGTCAACTTTGACAAAAGAATCTTCAAATATATCAAGAGTATTGTTGACTATGGCTTATGGTACCCCAAAGGCAAGGATTTCACCTTAACAGCATATACAGATGTCGACTAGGTAGGAAGTATGCATGACAGAAAGAGTACTAGTGGTGGTGCTTTCTTTTTAGGAAATAGTTTGGTTTCATGGATGGGTAAAAATCAAGAGTCTGTCACTCTTTCTATAGCAGAAGTAGAATATGTTGCAGTAGTTGCATGTTGTACTCAAGTCTTATGGATGAAGTAGACTTTAAAGGACATGAAAATGGAGTACAATGAACCTATCTCTATTGTTTGTGACAATTCTAGTGCTATCAACATCTCAAAGAATCCAGTGATGCATTCTAGAACAAAGCATATATCAATCAAGTATCACTTCATGAGAGAGAAGGTTGCAGAAAAGGAAGTCAACATGGAGTATGTTCCTACAAAGGAACAAGTGGCTGATATATTTACCAAGCCTCTTCCCATAGAGAAGTTTGAATACCTAAGGTAGAAGTTGGGAGTAGTTTCTCCCACCTCATATCACTAAACATCAGTAATAGAGCATACATCTAGGAGGGCTTCATTGTTTATTTCTTTAACCCTGGTCAAGGACAACGTGATCAAGTCAGGAAAATATTTTTTTACAAATTTCTAACGACTTGATGGTTGCAGAGTTTAGGATCCCATCTTTCTCTTTGCATTGGTTTTTCAAAATGGGAACATATCCTCAGGGGGAATTTATACGGTTTAACCCTTTTCCATTGATGTCAAAGGGGGAGAAAAGCATAGAAAATTCTTAAATCATATGAGCATGCTAAGTAAAGAAGTGTTATATATCATAGGGGGATTTGATGTGTTGATGTGTGAATAATTAAATTGTACAGAGTTTCAGTGTTACATCTTGTATGCGCATTTCAAGTTTTTCCATCAATGCCAAAGGGGGAGATTGTTGGAAAATGTTGTCATTGATGTCAAAAGGAGACTATTGGTGTTGGTGAAATGTGGGATTATTGATGTCAATCATAAGTAAAATAATGAGTAGTGTCAATCATGCAAATGCAAAGGAAATTACAGTCATGGCGGATCTGATTACAATGTTATGTTTCCTCATTGACTTGCTATGATAGGTTACCTTAAGTGACAACTTATGTTATTAATTCTATGTTGGTGACTATCTCCGTTGCTTAGGTTGGCAGTGTCCTAGAGGTGCATTTGGATTCAACATAGTCATTTCAGAGAAGGTTACTTAACCGTCTCTTTGATCATACGATCTGGAAGTGGTTCGATGTGAGTTGGCTATATCGGCATGACTAGTGCTTTTCGATGGGACTTATATTGGAGTCCCTCCAACAGTCTGATGATTGTCTCATCAGTGAGACATTGGGATTTCAGTAGGAGTTTGGTAGGACTCTCTTCGATGGAGCAATAAAGAGAAACTTAATCTCATCAAAGTGACTTAGGCATTTTGAAGGGATTTTCATGGATATCCCCTCGATCTGGCAATGAGTGAAGTCACATTTGGCTTCGGTGGACTTACGGTGATGTTAGAAGTGTATACATGGCAGTTGCCCGCCCTCCCACTAAGAATTCAGTGGGACCCATGTGAGACCAATGGGGAAGTAGGGATTGATGGAAAATATTCCTCTGTGGATAAAACGTGGCAGTGGGACCCAATGGTAATGGCAACTATTGTGCATCGTGGAAACCTTTTGGAAATCGGGTTTGTGTTCAACGATACACGATGTGGTATGAGAATGGTAGAGATAAAATGATATGCAATCTAATAATGATCATTGTGTTTACTCCCATCGCGGTAATGAATGGTGAAGCCCAAGATGTTATAGCGATATGGTGATAATGAAAATATTGAATACAACAACACATGGCAATCGATCATTTGTTGATTTTGCATCCTTGTTATAAATTAACGTTCGATCAATCGATATTATTTGATAGATGACAGAGACCAAGCATGGTCATTTGGTGATGAGATCGACGATATAGTTTGACAAAGATGGATCTGACAATGTTGGTGCAAGGGTGCTCATCAAAGAGAGAAGTGAAGTTTGATGAGATAATGTTTTGTGTCCCCTCGATATGGTGATATAGGTCGATATTGGTGGGAGTCAAACACAAGTGTTTGAAAATAATGGTTTCATGCTTAGTACCCAATTGTTGCATGATTTATTATACTAGTGAATTAGATTGATTCAATGGAGAAGATAATAGAAGATTGTCACATAAATGATTGGCATTGATTCACAGGATGATTTTCAGGAGGAAAAATTGAATGGAATTTTCGCACAGATTGCCAGATGAAATTCCAGCAAAGTAATTACTGCTCTCATTGGAAAGAATGCCAGTACTAAGACAAAGGGGATCTCTCAGTTTGAATTTGAATTCACTGCATAGGAAAATGGTGAAACGATATAGAAAACCCTAGAAATAGCTCACCAAAAAAAATGATTCATTGAATTTCAATTAGGGTTACAGTATGGTTCGAGTTGCTTCTTGAAGAAGACATAATTTAATATATAGTAGTTCAAAGATATGAACTAGTTGGTTAAGTGAAGGGAGAACACAGTTAGTGAGTGAAGTGTGATACTGTAATAGATTTTGAAATATCTGAATGCACATTTGAAGTTTTTTACAATGGTGGGAGAGTGAACAGAGACAAAATAAGTTATGTACTGAATTGATGTATTATAGGTTTTGTAGAACTAGTTTATGCATTTCTAAATTTGTAAATCTGTAGAGGTTGTAACTTCATTGTACTAATTTGTAGCTCATATTAGGGGATTGCAGTCTCCTTGGAGTTGTAGCTCCTAAAGCGGGGTGTTGTAGCATCAGGTTGAAGTTGTAGCTTCTAAATTAGGGAGTTGTTGCTTCCTTTCCCTAAACATTTGTGACTGAAGTTTTATTTTTGATGTTGGATTTGAGCAGTAGACTCAAGTAGCTTTTTCACCATGGTTTTTCCCATCTTGGGTTTTCCACGTACATCTAGTGTTATGTGTTGTTGTTTCATGTGCATGCGATTGCTATATGGTTTATGTCTTAATCTGCACATTTGGGTGTTAAAGTTGAATCTACAAAAAGTTTTAATATCTACTGATTCATCCCCCTCTTAGTAGATCATTGTGTTCTAACAAATTTACCATACAAAATAAACATTGGATTCTTAATCTGCATTTAATAGAACTAAATTTGTAATACAAAGCTAGATTGTCCATATATTTTCTTATCAATTTTATCCCACTTATCTTGACCTGTTTTACTAGGTTTATTTCCTTTTTTGCAGCCAACCATTGCTCCCTCTCTTTAAGGATATCCTCCATCTTCAACTTCCACAACTCACAGTTTATTCATCAAACTTCTCAATATCTAACTGAGAAGCAAACATAGGCATGGATTCCCCACACAAATTTACAAAATAAATCTAATTATAAATCCTACTACAACACAAAAATCCTTCACACTTCCACCAAAGAATCAAAGCTAGCTAGCCTTTGATACCAAATGTTAAAAATAAAGTCAAACCACTATAATACGAAAACCTAAAATTGAACTATAAATATATTTTCTAATAGTAGAATGTCAAATTAGAGATATGACCATGTAAAATAAGCAACAAAGAAAATTAGTTAACTCGTAGAAAAATCACATAGACAATATGTAACATGGAGAAACCCTTTTGATAAAAAAATCCACCAAGGAAAAGAGGCCAAGATTGTATTATTTTCAAAACAAGAGTATAATACAACAATATTTCTTCATTCCTTTTATGTCTTCAATTCAAAAGAAATTGTGTTCTTGTAAAACAATTTTATAAAACTACTATGTCATGCTCTAAATATATAGACAATAAGAGAGAATAAAACCATAAATGGTTTACCCAAAATAATGGATACCAAAACCATTATATCTTAAAAAACCCATTCCTCACTTGGAAGAGCATCTTCTAGGAATAGTAAATACGTAAAACACTTCAAGTGGGAATACATGGGCACCACCAATTAGCCCTTGAATATAAAATGTAACTATTATGATAACATAACACCTAATGGCTTCACTCTCAAAGTATAGCACTCCAACATGAAAAGGTCAATGCATGTGGGTCTCATCTAGTCATACAAAATTCTCACTCCTTAATCCTAGCACCTAGAATTGGGAAATAACATTTCTTGATCAATTGGTAAAAAATAATCGCTACGATTGTGCACCACCTTCCTATGAATGCATATGATAACTCATATCAGTATTTTAGGGAGAATCTTATCTATAAATTAAAATATCACCATAGGCATCAAAGGAAACTTTACGGGGGTGTTGGAGACACATGAATAATACATAGGATTACAAAGTGGGTGACACTTCAATCCCAACACAAGTACCATGAAAAAAAATCATTTACAATTTTAATAAAATCTTCAATATTTTCACTATTCACTAACTTTTATCATAAATAAAGTGTATAAATTCAAAAGTAAATTCTACCATCTTGCTTTAAATAGGCTAGCCCAATTACACTTTTTTTAATCAAATAATTATTTTAGATATTTTTTGAAGGTTTTTATGGGTCATTTATTGTTTCCAAAAAAATAGAAGAAACACCCAATTAAGTTTCTAATAATACCATTTTGTTTTATAACTATCTGACACCACACGTATACAATCACAAATTTTTAGATATTTTTTTCTAGAATAATACCATTTAAAAATTTCTAAAAATAGTGTGAAGCTACTTGATTAAAAAAATTCTTAACAAAATAAATTTATTCTAAATATAATTTCAAGAATAATCAAACAAGCCATATCCCTATCCCAATTGAAATGGTAGAATGGAAAATTAAGGAATTTACATGTGAAGAATTTGCATTCTTTAATTAAAAGGAAAACAATTAGTTGTCTATGTGTAAGAGGTGAGTAATGGAGTTAAAAAAGGTATTTATTTTTTATGAATTTAATGATTTCATGTATCAAGGTATTTATTTTTTATGAATTTAATGATTTCATGTATCCAAGAGAGGAGTTGGGATATGAAAAACAACTTGGTTGTCTCATTTAGAGGGTGAAAATGCTATATCAATAGAGGTTATGGTGGTAGAAAGTGAACATTATGAGTTAGTGTGAAAAATATATTTGTAAGTATTGAAGGAGTGAAGACTAAGGAGGAGTAAGGAATGATTGTCTATAATATCTATTATTCTTTGGGGATTTTCTTCTTAAAAGGGTCTCTCCACATAAACATGGTGTTATGTGATTGATCTTTTGTTTCATATTTCTTTGTGTTGATTTAATTTCTTGCAATCTTCAATTAGGTGTGCACTTGATTAAATAAGATTTATAGCTGAATTTAATCTTCCATTTTATAGTTGTTGACTTTCATTTCTAAATAAGAATGCTAGTGACTATATCAATGACTAGTTGCTCCATGCTATATAAAGGTTGAGTTGTTATCATCATGTGAGGCATCACAAAGGAGATAAAACAATTCAAATATGCCCTTCCATAAGAGTACAAAATCCTAATAATTTGAGACACATGGAGAGCAATGTTAGAACATCAGTTGATGCTTCAACCAAACAACCACAAAGAAAGGATGTTCAGATAAGACATACAAATTGACCTTATTGATAGACTTACTATCATTATTACTGATAAAAAATTAATTAATATATTATATATATTTTTTCTCGTTGATAAAATTATAAAAAATATAATTATTTTGTTTTATATTGAATCATATTGACTATATTTTTAATTATATAACATGTCTTTTGTGTTTTGATTCTATGTACATAATAACTCTACCTCTTAGCCATTGTAAAATGCCTTAGAATTAACAACACTAATTATAAAGACGAATGAATGAATGAAATGCCATTGTTTTATTCAAATGGGAGCTAATGGGTTCCTCGCCCTACGTATTATATTGCAATGTTCAGTTACACTGGACAACATTCCATGATAATTACGATGTACCTTCTATTATATAAATATAAATAGAAGTCCTTGGGAATATTACAACAGCAAGGGGGGAAGTAGAGGGATAAAGAAGACGGTAAGAGGGAAAGGGTATGCGTAACAGGGGCGGCAGGATTCATCGGATCCTGCCTCGTCAAAAATCTACTGCAAAGGGGTTATGAAGTTCACGCTACCTTAAGAGATCCCCGTAACTCCTCTTTTCCTTCATCTTGCACCTCTTCTTCATTCATATACTATATTCACTATTTTATCTTATTTTGTTTATATCTTGTAGAAAACCCTGCAAAAAATACTCATCTGCTATCCCTTCCGGGAGCCAAAGAAAGACTCCAATTGTTCAAAGCAGATCTTTTGCAACATGGCAGCTTTGATTCTGCTATTAAAGGCTGCGATTTTGTCATCAACTTGGCCACCGTTCTGGATTTCCAGGTAATATATTTATCTATCCCACAAAATCCCTTTGTTTTGCACATGCTTTATGGATGAGATTGAAGCAGTGAGTGGACTGTGGAGTGGCATCAGGCAGAAATTGTCCAGCCCACCATTGACGGAACGGTGGACATTCTAAGAGCTTGCAAAAAAGCAAAAACCGTGAAGCGGGTAATCCATACTTCTTCCATCTGTAGAAAACAGGGGAGAAAACAAAGACAAATATAATGTAGACATAAAACATTTATATTAACTGAATAAGGATTATAAATATTGAGCTTCAGCTCATACTCTTACACTTACAGCTGTGCTCTTACACTTACAGCCAGAACTGGACTCATCAGAGAGTGAGTAGGCACAATACATCCTCTATTTATAGAGGGCTTAGAAGCTTTCTAGAAATCAACGTATCAACATTCAAAGCACATGTATAGAAGATGGTCTACAAGTCGGTGAGAGGTCGGTGGCAGAGTCAATGTAGAAACTTTCGTTTTAAATACAGCACTGGGTAGTTGGGATTATAATCTCCAACACTCCCCCCTAATCACAACTACTATAAATTCTCATTACATTATGTCTCTTTCACTGATGCTGCGGCATCTAAAATCTTCTAGATCTAGCGGTCGAACCTAGGAAATCCCATGCTGCAATTGAGATGCTCTAACCACAAGCTCTGGCCCTCTTGGTTACCAGCCCATCGTAGGTTCAGGTGTGATTCACTTGTTTTATCAACACCTCCCATTAAGTAACTCTGTGAGTGCTTGGGGATGCTAGTTTTAATGGGCTGCATTGGCCTATTGCTTTCATACAAAAACAGAATGTTGCGGCATTCAACAGTATTTCTTCCTTAATTAATTAAGGGCTTCACTTATATTTTCACAACCGACATCTGCTATCCTCCTTGATGTTCTCATCTCACTTATCAACTCTTCATTCTTACATCGTTTTACAGACTTTAGAAATGCTTTTCACAATTTTTACTCTCAACCAAAACAATTACTCACAACCTCCTTTAACTTTCTATGATGTAGAAAACTAACTACAAGCCATACAATAGTGGAAACACAAAACGTACTATGTTACCTGCTACTCAGAGTCTTTTGAGACTATATGACCTTTCAACTTCAAACGACTATGAAAAATTTTCATATCCTCAAGCTCCATGACTCACCAAAAAACTACAATTAGCACTTTTAGTAGCAGCATGACCTTCACACAGGCGATTCCTCTTTATTGCAAGCTAGGGAGCATCTCTTTTTCAGCTATAAACAGTGACTAGCTTAACTCCTCTTAAGGTTGCGGCCTTTACAAATCTTCGGCATTCAGCTTCAGAAGCTTTGGTTTTTGCGATCTTTGCTGATGGTAACAACTGCAACTTCAAAGTCAATGTCAACTTGGGATCTGAAAGCGATCCTCTTCTTATAATGGCATTAAACAACAAACAGCAAATGGCATAAAACAACAAACAGCAATTCAAGAAACTCCTCCTCCTTTCAGCGCTTCAATCTGTGATGTAAAAACCCTTCAAAAATTCTGATGCCTACTACAGCTCCTTACGATGGCTTGGTTCTTCTGTAATCTGCTCTTTGTCTTTGCAACAACAGCAATGACATTTTGTTGACTTCTCCCACTTCTACAATCTCCCTGGATCGGTCTGCTCTGATACCACTTGTAGAAAATAGGGGAGAAAACAAAGACAAATATAATGTAGACATAAAACATTTATATTAACAGAATAAGGATTACAAATATTGAACTTCAGCTCATACTCTTACACTTACAGCTCTGCTCTTACACTTACAGCCAAAACTGGACTCATTGGAGAGTGAGTAGGCACAATACATCCTCCTCTATTTATAGAGGGCTTAGAAGCTTTCTAGAAATCAACATATCAACATTCAAAGCGCATGTATAGAAGATGGTCTACAGGTCGGTGAGAGGTCGGTGGCAGAGTCAATGTAGAAACTTTCGTTTTAAATACAGCACTGGGTAGTTGGGATTATAATCTCCAACACTCACCCCTAATCACAACTACTATAAATTCTCATTACATTATGTCTCTTTCACTGATGCTGCGGCATCTAAAATCTTCTAGATCTAGCGATTGAACCTAGGAAATCCCATGCTGCAGTTGAGATGCTCTAACCACAAGCTCTGGCCCTGTTGGTTACCAGCCCATCATAAGTTCAGGTGTGATTCACTTGTTTTATCAACACCTCCCATTAAGTCACTCTGCGAGTGCTTGGGGATGCTAGTTTTAATGGGTTGCATTGGCCTATTGCTTTCATACAAAAACAGAATGTTGCGACATTCAACAGTATTTCTTCCTTAATTAATTAAGGGCTTCACTTATATTTTCACAACCGACATCTGCTATCCTCCTTGATGTTCTCATCTCACTTATCAACTCTTCATTCTTACATCGTTTTACAGACTTTAGAAATGCTTTTCACAATTTTTACTCTCAACCAAAACAATTACTCACAACCTCCTTTAACTTTCTATGATGTAGAAAACTAACTACAAGCCATACAATAGTGGAAACACAAAACGTACAATGTTACCTGCTACTTAGAGTCTTTTGAGACTATATGACCTTTCAACTTCAAACAACTATGAAAATTTTTCATATCCTCAAGCTCCACGACTCACCAAAAAACTACAGTTAGCACTTTTGGCAGCGGCATGACCTTCACACAGGCGATTCCTCTTTATTGCAAGTTGGGGAGCATCTCTTTTTCAGCTATAAACAGTGACTAGCTTAACTCCTCTTAAGGCTGTGGCCTTTACAAATCTTCAGCATTCAGCTTCAGAAGCTTTGGTTTCTGCGATCTTTGCTGATGGTAACAACTGCAACTTCAAAGTCAATGTCAACTTGGGATCTGACAGCGATCCTCTTCTTATAATGGCATTAAACAACAAACAGCAAATGGCATAAAACAACAAACAGCAATTCAAGAAACTCCTCCTCCTTTCAGTGCTTCAATCTGTGATGTAAAAACCCTTCAAAATTTCCGATGCCTACTACAGCTCCTTACGGCGGCTTGGTTCTTCTGTAATCTGCTCTTTGTCTTTGCAACAACAGCTACGACATTTTGTTGACTTCTCCCACTTCTGCAATCTCCCTGGATCGGTCTGCTCTGATACCACTTGTAGAAAACAGAGGAGAAAACAAAGACAAATATAATGTAGACATAAAACATTTATATTAACTGAATAAGGATTACAAATATTAAGTTTCAGCTCATACTCTTACACTTACAGCTCTGCTCTTACACTTACAGCCAGAACTGGACTCGTCGGAGAGTGAGTAGGCAAAATACATCCTTCTCTATTTATAGAGGGCTTAGAAGCCTTCTAAAAATCAACATATTAACATTCAAAGCACATGTATAGAAGATGGTCTGCAGGTCGGTGAGAGGTCGGTGGCAGAGTCAATGTAGAAACTTCCGTTTTAAATACAGCACTGAGTAGTTGGGATTATAATCTCCAACACCATCGTTGCAGCTTATCCTCTAAATGAAGCAGGCCAACTTAAGGAGGTCGTTAATGAATCCTGCTGGACTCCTGTTGATTATATCAGAGCCAAAAACCACATTTTTGGAGTAAGTGTTGAAGTTTTTCTTCAATAATAATTACTAGAATTCATGGCCACTCTTATAACAAATGTTATGTTCAGACGTATGTAATATCGAAGACTTTGGCGGAGCAAGCAGCTCTGCGATACGGAGCGGAGGAGCATATTGAAGTAGTGACAGTGGTGGTAGGGGTAGTGGGAGGTCCTTCGCTAACCCCTGCACTTTCCTAGAGTGCTTCATTAATATTATCACCACTCACAGGTAATTTATCCTCTTCACATAAACTTGGAAACATTTTTCAATTGTTGTTTTTGTGTTGTTTCTGTGTTAGCGTTTTTATCAAAATTTTGGAACATATTTTATGATCTATCATCATTTTTTTCTCTTTTTACTTTCTATCATTCTTTCGGATCATATAGGTGATCTTATCATTTTATCTCCTTCTATTTTCTATCATTCTGATGATAGATCATGGAATGTGATCTATGATGAAAAAGACATCAACACAATCAAAATCAGAAACAACAATTGAATAACATCCTGAATTATGAAAACGTGATATTTTAAAAAACATTTATCTAATGTTTATCCATCTATAATTATGGTTTCTTCTCTTCCTATATATATATGACTTGAGAACTGAACCCCAAATTTTCTCATGAAACCGAGTATATTATGAAGGCTTGGTTTCCTTTCCTTCTCTGTTAGAATCGGTGCCATTGGTTCACGTGGAAGATGTATGCAGCGCCCATTTTTTTTTGATGGAGCACCCATCCGCAGCAGGTCGATATCTATGCTGTTCCGATCCCGTCACCATTGCTGACATGCTAAACTTCTTTCGCAAACGATATCCAGAAATCCCTTTGGCTTTTGGGTAAGTAATTTAATGCTCAGCACACAATAATTTTTCCCAGTCGGGAATTGTTTAGTATCTAATTTCCTTTGTTATGTGAAAAAGGAACGAAGAGGAAGAAGATGAGTGGAAGAAAGTTGTACCAATTTCTTCCAAGAAACTGATTGATCTGGGATTCTCGTACAATTATCATATGGAGGAAATAGTTAGCAACAACATCGAATGTGCAAAGCAAATGAAAGTCTTGTGAGGGATGTATTATATATTGTCGTTTCTTCTTACAATACTGATTATGGGAATAAGGGAGGCCTAGTTATTGAGCCAACTCTTCATAAAGAAAGAGTTAACTTGCCAGATGTCTTGCAGTCAACTCATCAAATTAATGCTTTTTATAATATTTTTATGTATGCATATTGTAGGGAATTTAAAATTAATGCACAAGTTGCTTGTTGACTAGATAATCAAATTAATCTTTTTTTTAAATCATATACACCCTACTTTGCAACACACTGTTGGCGATGATTACAAAATGTAAAAGCATGCACGAGAGTGATGTAGGCAAAACAATGGATTTGATTTAAGCTCTATAATTTTACTAACAATTATTACTGTTCAATTTTCATTAGTGTCTATTGCTTTCAAATATATGTGAGTTAAGTTTTACTATGTCTATAGATATGGTTGTGTTTCTTTATTTTGTACAAGGCACATGGTTGGTCTAGCGTGCAACTCATATTTTCTTTATAGTGTGTTTCTAGTGGTTAGTTTAAAGAGCAATTTTGGGGCTTTGTACGGTTAGGGTTTGAAAGTTTACTATCATTTTTTTATAGTTGTTCTTTTTATATCATTGTTGCAAATATTTCTTCTTGGGTGTGTGTTATTTTTTGAATGGCTCTTTCTTTTATATATTTTCGATACTAAGGACTATAAAAAAATAGTGATTTTTTAAGAGTTAAGCAATAGGGTTCTATCCCATTCCATTATTTTGTATTGCAAATATTTTTTTGTTAGGTGTGTTGTTTTTTAATGGCTCTCTATTCACTTTTCTTTTGATGTTGAGTACTTTCAGCAAATTAGAGGCCTTTTGGTTATTCTTGGTTTTGGTTGTTCTAGTGACACATATTTCAGTAGTTGAAGACATTTTTTAAACATAAGTAATATGAATCATGCAAAAGCAAAAAATAATATTTTTTATTATGTGGGGATATCACTATATCATATATTAATAATAAATTATTTTTATAACAAATTGATCCATGAAGCTCAAAATAGAGGACAAACATATAGACATTATAACTAGACTAGAGAATATATACAAGGAGTTTTTTTTTAATAACTTCTATAAATTGAGCTTCATAGCTTCCACTAAAACTAGCCACCTTCAAAAACATAGCAATAGCAAAGTTAAACTAACCATGAATATTCTCCTCAACATGCTTTGATAGTAAATGAAGAGAATAAAATAAACTCCAAGCTTGAACGTATAAAATTTCCATAAAATATTCTCATAGATAATCCAAAATTAAGAAAGAATCTAAGAGGGAATATACAATAAGACCTAATCCAATGCCCATTAAGATGTGTGAATTCCTAGAGACTTCAAGAGATCAAATTTTAAGATACCACCCAATAAAGTAGACCCATAGCCAAAATTATAGAAATATAGTGCAATGAAATATAGAATGGAACAAGTGTAATTAGAAGAAATCATGGAAATAAAAATCCATGTGAGCTTAACCTAAACTAAGAACAAGATTATATGTTAGTAATAGAAATAATGAGAAATCTAGAATGTTAGCAATTACGAGCAAATGCAAGGGAGGCAACAAGTTGATGTGTCCATTATATCCAAGGATTTTTCTAACTCATTCAATGAAATAGAAGAAAGATTGGCATTATTTCAATCCTCAACTTTGACACTTTAAAAATAATCAATTTGGCATTTGATTTAGATTTATTTATTTTCTTCCAATTAATTACCTCATGAGAAGGAGGATTTTAGCAAAGGCCAAATTTTGAGAATATCAAAATCCCAAGAGGAGGAACTTTTAATTCTATTAGAGGAATAGATAATTGAAGACATAATTATTTCATGGATTCCCATTCTAATTCGTAAATCATAGTTTCCCATGAATTAAAAATATTTCTTAATATCCTATAGTTTCTCTCCCTCCAAATATACCAAATGAGAAGGTGTTGGGAAAACCATCTAGAGGTAGCAACTATAGAGTCCTAATAGAGAATAAGCCAACTTGAGAATACTTTCAAAGTAAATTTTTTAGAAGAGAAATTATCCAAAAGATCATATCCCATAACCAATTCCAACATTTGAAGGTTAACTTAAAATGGAGAAAAATATGATTAGTAGACTCTTTAAACTCCCCATATAGAAGGTGTATAAGAGCGACTTTGCACCCTAGGCGCAATTCCCCTTTTTTCCTTTATACACTTTAGAAAACCAAAGTTAAAGGCTTAAATTTACTTAAGCCCGCTATTGGCAGTCCACGTGGAGCCTATTTTGTGTGTAAGTGGAGGCATTTATGTCGGGGACACCCACGCAGCATGCAGACTTCCGCGCGACGCACTTACGTCCCTAGTAGATTCTTGTGGCTGAGCCAGTAGAGGCGTTACTCTTCTCATTGGTAGTGAAGTTGTAACACCTCCTTCAACCAACTAACCCGAATATGGTCATTTTCATCCTCATTCCTTCATATTCACTCTTCCATTTTGCATTCCAACTCTTCATCAAATCAAGCATCCATACTCACACTCTCACATCACTCCACAAGCTCACTCTCACTCATTTCCAAGTGTTCCAAGTATTCCATTACAACAACATCACACTCCATCAACTTGGTAGAGCACGTTTGGGACCATGCCATACGCAACAGAGGCTTGAGTTCCTCTCATTTCTCGCCCAAGCAGCCTTAAGTGCTCTTAGTGGAGGTGGTAAGTTTCCCTCTCCTCTCCTCTATCATTTGGTGAGAAGCATAGTACTGCATTGTAGTGTTTGTGTTTTCATTACATTGCTTCTTTATCTCATTCTTTTGGTTGTCCATGGCAATGGAAACACCTAAACAAGGATCTAACTGAGGTAGACCCCTATACAGCCCCCCAACATTTTCTCTCTTGTTGTGTGTAGGTGGACGCACATTGTGGAGCTAGCTGGCAAATAGGCTCTTCTACGAGATCATCTTCGTCACCTTAGCTTTGGTATATCTATTTTATCACCTCCGTTTATATTTCTCTTATTTCATAGTATTGTTTTGTTCTCTTAGAAGTTGTTGAGCTAGGCCGTTAGTCGTTTTAACAAGTTCAACCTTGCCTCGGCTATGTTCTGACCGTATGGACTATGTAGCGCATTTTTGAGATGCTAGCGCATCACACTGTCGCCCAAAGTACACACTAACATCCTCAGGTAGAGAGCCCCCTAAGGTGTAGAGTTTGACCTAAAAATTGACTCACCTAGCCCCACCTTAAAACTTGTGATTGACGAGTGGTCGCAGGGTTCTATAATCCTCATCGTTCTCATCCCCATATCCTAAACACTACAATTAGCTGAGGTAAGTTAGGGCAACCTCTCGCATCTTGACCCTCTGTGACCTGGGGTCTTGCACGCGGTGGTCCCCCTCTCTTACATTTTTGGTGAACCTGACATGAACCATTTTGGTTATGTTCTTGTGATACTGACAGTCCCTTTCCTCGTACTCTAGGAGTGTTGAAGGTGTGAGTGTTGTAAGGTTGTCGCCTAGCAACCCAACCTGTGACCCCTAGGTGGCGTAGTTGGAAGGTTCCAAAGGTATTGCATGAGGAAACCTTAATTGGGTCATCGTCTTAACCATTAACCTTTGGGGATTCTATGAAAGCATTGTCTATTGTGTGTAATGGCCTCCTTCCTGCATCAAACCATCCCCTCTACGTAGCCTATGGATAGTAGTGTTGGCATAACCTTTACTTCATAGGACCTTCTGATGCTCTTTAATAGGGAACCATCTCCTCTTAACATGCCTGCACAAATCAATGGGAACATCATAGCAGGTGTTCTTGTTGACTCGACATCACAAGTGAATATAATAACAGAGGAGATTATGCTAATTAACTTTTTACATAAGGATGGATATGATCCTCCCATGAGTTTCATTCGCACGCATGATGGGCTTTATGTACCCCCCTTGGGTAGCATTTTCCTATCGGTTTTAGTCGGGCCTAAGTTCGTAAACCTCTTATTTGATATCATCCCTGGGTCTGAACTCTTTCGTGTAAATTTGGGTATCCCTTGGTTGGTAGAGATGAACGCGGTACCCTTCGTCATGCATAAATGTTTAAAATTTATCCATAGAAGTTACATGCACATGATCCACGACACCAGTTATCAACCGTCAGTTGCATGTGGTAGCTACTCCTTAGACCACCCGTGGCCTATGTTTGTGGGTCCCCTTCCACCTAGAACGGACCCTTTGCATAAGACATATCAAAACTATAAGAAAGGACGTTTGAGGCTGAAGGTGAGGTATCCTCCCTCACCCTACGCTATTTCACATAGGGCTTGTTTGAACACTGACAGCGAGGCAACCAAGGCCCGAAAGAGGAAAGAAGAGAAGCGATCTTGTGATCCTCCTTCTTCTTTCATTGCCCAATCTGACACTTCTTCTTGCTCAGTTGTAGTACCATCGGGTTATGCTCCTCGTTTGAAGGAGAACCCTTCAGTGCCCACTTGGCGAAAGCCTAAGCGTCCCGCGTTTGAGCTTCATGTTCTGCTGATGAAGCCTAGACCCGTTCGGTATGAGAGGAAGAAGATCTTTAGAGGAGAGTCCTCCTTGTCTTGGTCATCGCGACCTCCTACTGCTACTGCTCCTAAGGCAGTGAGCAGAAAGAGGTTAGCTTCCAAGGCTCTCCATTCGACTCCTCCTGTCACTCCTCAACCTGCTCCCCTTGCTCCTATACATGAACCTGTTCCTCCGCCCAAAACGTCTGTAGTGGATGTTCCTATAGTCGAGCAGGAACCTCCTGTCCCTTTGCAAGCTCTAGATTCTAACTCCAAAAGTTGTAGAAACTTCCTTGCACATGAGCACAAGCGCCAATGAAAGGCTCTCTTGGTCGAGCAAGCTGCCTCATAGTAGAAGAAGGAAGAAACAACCACTCCTATTTCAGGACCTCCTACCGCATCTTCTTCCTCATTTCCTATTGTTTCTCTTCAACCTAATTCTCTCACGGCTTCCGTTACGAACACAAACGCGCCTCACCCTAAATGGGTACAGGTGTTTATCACTCCTTTAGCGGCCACCTTTGCTAATGTCCATCTCGGATATTCAACCCTTCCCTAAGCCCGTGGACATGGTTAACACTTCGGTCGTGTCTGCTACAATTCTATCCTCCTCTTCCTCTACACCCCTAGCTTTGTCTCAAGGGAGTTCATCTCCTCCCATGAAGAAAGAGGCAGAGGTTGGTCCTTCTGACAAGGAAGGATGTAAGAGGAGTCCACCTTCTTCACAAGGTGGTCCTATGATGACTTGTTCTATCCTTGTGATAGAACCAGTCCCAGCTTCCCCTAAGTTCGTCACTGCTCCCGAGTCATTCAGCAAGCTTAACAATGAATCTCAGGCACAGCTTGCGTCGTCCGTTGAGGATAAGCATGATGCTCTTGCGGGATGCATGTTTAATTCCGTGGATGAAGTCTCGGCCCTGTCAGTGATCTTTGCAAAATCGCTGACTTTGACTCCATAGGAGCTCGGTAGAGAGGACCTTGAGGGGCCCTTTTCCTTGGCCCTTGTTGTGGGAGGGTCGAATGCTCCTCCTCTTAACATTCCACCTTTGTAGGCTCGTCCTCCTTCCCCTTATGAGGATCTAGATTGGGAAGTGAACGACCTCCTGAAGTATCAGTGTTAGGAGGAGGTCCCCTTTTCTTGATCTTGTGTGTGTGTTTTGTGATTTTTTCCCTCGTACACAAGTTATGTATGCTTAGATGACCCTCATCACCCCTACTCGTGCTTGGATATAGGCGTAGTTTTTGTGTCGTAAACCTTCTTCTATTTATACCATCATTCTTCCATGTTTGTGATTCATTTTCAATAAATTGGGGATGATGCAAAGCATTGGGAGCATTTAGGCTTCCCTTCCATGTTGACCCAATTTTTTATTTTTACTTTGTTTTCCATGCATTCTTCCTAATCTGGTTAGGGATTGATGATCTTTCGCCTTGCATTGCGGTTACCTATTATTATATGAACTCAAACAGATCTGACCCGGCTAAACCAGATCCCCCTGTGTCCTTTGTTTGTATTCTCTTTTTTACTTTCCCTTTATCTTTCTCTCTTCTTTGCTTGAGTTGTCCCTCCTATGTGTGACAACATTCTCCACTTTAGCACTTCAATTTTTAGAAAATGAATTATGTGCCAAACGAATCTTTTCTTGAAAGTCTTTACAACATTCTTTTTTCTTAGAATTGCATTCTCAATTTGGAACCCTAGTGGAAAGTGTTTCCTTCATCGCGGGTTCATAAAGAAAGGACTTGAAGACCTTCCTCTAAAGTGGGAATTGCTTTGACTTCCCCTCGCATGGGGGCATGACCTTCCTTTTGAATTGCTTGATGAAGTGAACATCTTTCGAAAGGATCCCTTGATGACGGATCACTCTAAGGTGAACGATCACTTTTGAATTGTGTGTCCCTTGAGCAGTTCCCCTTTCTTCTTCACAATGGGTTCCTTAGGGACCCTTTCTTCAAAATTCTTTGTAACAAATGGACTCTTTCATGTCTAGCCTAGGGGCAACCTGACTAGACTTGTTCCATTCACTTCTTCATGTCTTGCTTGGGAGAAACCTAACTAGACTTTACTTTTCAAATAGCACATCCCTTGAGTGGACCCCTCTCCTTTTAAAGGGTTCCTGAGGGACCCCTTTGAAATTTTTTTGGTCTACATGACCATCCGCTTTTAGACACGCTCTATTTGTAGGTAGATGTGTTGTCGCTTTAGACATGCTCTATCTACGGGTAGACGTGTCGCCACTTTAGACACACTCTATCTGCGGGTAGATGTGTTGTTGTTTTAGACACACTCTATCTTCAAGTAGTTTTTTCACCACTTTAGACATGCTCTATCTGCAGGTAGATGTCTCGCCGCTTTAGACACGCTCTATCTATGGGTAGAACGTCGCCACTTTAGACATGCTCTACCTACAGTTAGACATGTCACTGCTTCATACATGCTCTATCTGCGGGTAGACATGTCGCCACTTCCTGACTCTATGAAGTTCACTTCCTTGGGACTTCCTCCATGCGAGAGATATTGGGGGTTTTCCTCCTTGCAGGTCCACAAGCCTATAAGACACTTTGTTCCAACTTCATAGTTTTGAGCAGCTATGGAGTCCTTCACATCTCCTACACCTTCAGGTATGCCAGACCGACTACTACTTCCTTGATGGTTCAGGTATACTTTTCTAACCCTACTCTCTTCTTGATCTACTTTATCGAGCACTCATCAGTACTTGTGCTCGCTAAAGTGGGGGAAAAATGTATAAAAGTGAATTTGCACCCTAGGCGCAATTCCCCTTTTTTCCTTTATACACTTTAGAAAACCAAAGTTGAAGGCTTAAATTTACTTAAGCCCACTATTGGAAATCCACATGGAGCCTATTTTGTGTGTTGGTGGGGGCATTTTTTTCGAGGACGCTCGTGCAACACACAGAAGTCTGTGCCACACACTTACATCCCTAGAAAATCCCTACAGCTGAGCCAATAGAGGCATTACTCTTCTCATTGGCAGCGAAGTTGTAACGCCTCCTTCGGCCAATTGACTCGAATATGGTTGTTTTCATCCTCATTCCTTCATATTCACTCTTCCATTTTGCATTCCAAATCTTCATCACATCAAGCTTCCATACTCACACTCTCAGATCACTCCACAAGCTCACTCTCCCTCATTTCCAAGCTTTCCAAGCATTCCATTATAGCACATCACACTCCATCAACTCGGTAGAGCACGTTTGGGACCATGCCATACGCAGCAGAGGCTTGAGTTCCTCTCATTTCTCCCCCAAGCAGCCTTGAGTGCTCTTGGTGGAGGTGGTAATTTTCCCTCTCCTCTCCTCTATCATTTGGTGAGAAGCATAGTACTGCATTGTAGTGTTTGTGTTTTCATTACAGAGTGAAGCCACAATAGTGGTTTACAATTTGATGGAGGAAGGAAAACTCATAAAAAATGAGCCCATGGAAAAAAAAATTATTTTGGGGGTTCGAACGAACCAGGGTTCGACCGAACCAAATTAATGCATGCATGGACAAAAAAAAATGAAAAACCCCTTTTGGGAAGGGGGTTCAGTCGAACCTGCGTTTGATCGAACCCCTATGGGTTCAACCAAACCCCCCTTTGCCCTCGTTCTCCCCCTCAATCACTTTGAAAACCTAAATTTTTAAGCTTCAAAGCTCGGGTTGAGGATGAAAATGGAGGAGTCTTCACAAACCCAACTGGAATCAAGTAGTCCTCAGAACGAGCTATTCGATGAATATAATTTTAATATGTTTTGGTTTTATTATGTATTTGTTTTTTTAGTTTTATTAAACATAGGTTTTTCATTAAAAATGAAGGTCTCTATTTGCACTTGTGGAAAAATAGCAAATTATCAAAAAAAAAATTGAAAAATATTAGTGTACTAGATATTGAAATCCTTAATCCAACAAAAAAAAATGAATTTTGATATATACAAAAAAAGTTACACGTTATATGGTCACACTATGTCTGAATTGTAATTGTTCTGACTTCAAAACTTGATTAAAGAAAACATATTCAAGAAAAACTATCTAACCAAGTGGAAGCACTAGATATCGGAGTTAGAAATCTAAATTCGAAAGAATTATAATTTTATCCTTCATGGAAAAAAAATCATGTATTATACGATGTGCGTCACTTTTTAAAAATGTTGTTTTTTGAAAAAAAACCAGTTTTCATGGGAGATGGAAAAAGAAGTGCAATCTGATTCCAAAAATTTTGAAAAGAATATTTTTAGAATCTACAGAAAAAATGTGACGAGACTCTAGTTTGCATCATCTTCAAATTCCTCATGGTTTAGCCACTATAGGTGCCCAAATGTAAATATTTAGTTAAAAATAATAATTTTAGTGTCCAGTTTGCCCAAAAATTGTAAACCACTATTGTGGGATCACCCTACATTGCTTCTTTATCTTGTTCTTTTGGTTGTCCATGGCAGTGGAAACACCTCAACAGCCCGGGTCTGACTAAGGCAAGCCCCTATACATCCCCCCAACATTTTCTCTCTTGGTGTGTGTAGGTGGACGCACATTGTGGAGCTAGCTGGCGAATACCTAGCTCTTCTACGAGATAGTCTTTGTCACCTTAGCTTTGGTATATCTATTTTATCACCTTTTTTTATATCTCTTATTTCATAGTATTGTTTTATTCTCTTAGAAGTTGTTAAGCTAGGCCGTTGGTCATTTTAACGAGTTCAACCTTGCCTCAGTTGTGTTCTAACCATACAGACTATACCGCGCTTTCAAGATGCCAATGCGCCACGATGTCGTCCAAAGTCCGCACTGACATCCTCAGGCAGAGAACTCCCTGAGGTGTAGAGTTGGACCTAAAAACTAACTCGCCTAGCCCCACCTTAAAACTTGGGATTGACGAGTGGTCGCAGGGTTCTATAATACTCATCATGATCATCCACATATCCTAAACACTACACTTAGCCGAGGCAAGTTAGGGTAGACTCTCGCGTCTTGAGCCTTTGTGACCTAGGGTCTTGCACACAGTGGTCCCCCTCTCTTACAGAAGGAATTTTAGATCCATAATAATAATAAATCTTTGTAATCTATCACCCTGGTGTAGTCATGGACAGAGGGTTCAAAAAGAATAGTCCAAACCATGCATCTTAGAGTCAACAAAACGGAAATAGCACAAGAAGTTATTTTGCAAATATGATTTTTTATTGGATTATAAATCTTACATGCATCATATGCCTCATGGATGAATAGCTAGGGTTCACAGGCTTGCCGCAAGGGCATTCAACATTACACCTAGCCAAAGGCCTTATTACAATGCCCCAAAGGGTTGATGAAAAAATATAACTATCTAATTATCACTAACTTGATGACTAACTACTAAAATTATTTACAAATGATCTTATATATGATTCTCCAACTCGAACAAGGGTCAACATTGACCACAAGGGTTATAAAATTTGATGAATGATCACACATGAAGTTCATCCTCAAGACATAAAAGATAATCCTTCACAAAATGAAATGACTTTTGAATCTCCAAGATAGATCTCATTGGACCCAAAATGCTTGTATGATGTCCCATTAAGCTCTGCATGTTCTAAAATAGGTCCACACTAAGAATTTTGCACCAAGTTGGCCCCAAGTGCTCTAACTATGAATTACAGTGAAATTCTAAGAGCGATAAATTTTTGAAAACAAATGCAAACGATCTAAAATCTAGATATTTCATAGAAAGCTTTGTGTATATGTTATATCTTGCTCCACAAGATTAGAAACGATAATGTGGTGAAATGTGAAATGAAATACTAAAACTGCTACTAAATGAAATGCAAGAAAGAAATGTTTTTGGTTGATACAAGATTTCTTTACAACCAGGGATGCTCCTACATCACACCTACAAAAACTTTTTTTTATACTTATAACCATGAAATAGATCCATATTTTGGAAGTCATGACTTATCTTATCATATCTTAAGAAACCAAATTTGTGAAGGAAATAGGAGATGATAGCTGAAATTCCTTTCTTTTATAGAGTAAGAACTATTTTTAGAATGCATCAATCTCAATTCAGATCTTCATTTTTAGAATAGAAAATGTTCCTCATAGCAAATATGTTATTCAAAGATGTTTTTTCATTTTTTTCAAAAAATGACAAGAGGAGAAATCCTTTCACTTGAAAAGAAAAAGGCTATTAAACCAAAAAAATCTCAAAATAATCTTCCACTTCAATTCCCCATTCTAATAATAAATAGGACTTTACATCAATAAAATTTATTCTAGAATTAAGATCCTCATAAATATTACATGAAACATGCCAAAAATAATTTCTTCCCATTGCAAATAACCTAAGAAAAAAATGGAGTGAGAATTTCCCTACACTTGATAATAAAGTTCCACATACAAGAGCCTAAAGGTAGGTTAGAAAGTGTGAACATACAATAATAGTTAAATGAATCAAATTTATTATTTTGTAAAATTTGATACCATTTAGATCTTGATAAGGAATGGAGTTTTCAAGATAGTTTGGCGCCCAAGGAAATTATTTGGACGACCATATATTTATTACCTAACCCTCCCTTTTTTTTAGATTTTTATACCTTCTCCCAAGCCAAGAAACCCATTATTTGGATCTTGATAATTTAGATTGAGTAGAAGATATCACTTTGTACCAAAAGGTTATATTAACCACTCGTGAGAAAATAGGAATTCCAAGTTAAGTATAGGGAAGAACTTTCTTTTTAAAGCCTAATAAAGTAGTAATTATATATTCATAAGTATTTTTGTAGTATTGAAGAAAAATATTTTAGATTTATCCTTATTTATAGATTGTCTTGACACCGTACAATAATTAGACAACACATTATTAATTGAAGAAGATTATCTAAAATTAGAAGCTCCAAACAAGAGGGTTTTCATAAAAAAAAAAAATAGAGAATGAGTAATAGTAGAAATATTTTCAGCCACCTTGACCCCTCTTCAATTCCACAATAAATGTTCATCCATAATACTTATACTTAGGTATTCTACTATTATTATGACAAGGAAGGGATAAATTTAAGGTCTCATTAAACATTGGGAGGATTGGAAAAAATAATTGGAGAACCATTCAGTAGAACTAAAAATATAGCTTGGGATGTATATGCACATTTAATTTTTACCAATAAGAATTGAAGCCAATTCTAGCTAGAAACTTTTTAAGAGAAAATTCTAAATAGCCTTATCATTAGCCTTCATCATATCAAGTTTGAATATCATGAGAAGAATTATTTTCTCATGAGTTGAATATACAACCAAGTGAGAAGCTAAAACCCCTTTAGAAATTTCTCTACTCTTAATAAAGCCACCTTTCTCTAAGGAAATGATATGTAGAATTCTTAGAGACAATTTTCATATCTAGTGATAATTTATAGAAAGCATTGCACAATGATATTGGCCTAATTTCCATTGAAGGTATTAGTATTATTTGAATTAGGCATGAGAGAAATAAGTTATTATTTAGTACTTTAAATATGTTTTTATTTTTTCTAGTCTTTCATTTCCAACCAAACATTTTTATGCAAAAAAATTCTAGCAATTTTTGAAATAAAACAGGTGGAAAGTTGTTAGAGTTGGCTATGGAGATAGACTGCCAAGATCTAGAGGCCAAATGGAAAGCACAAAGAGAGAAGATCAATATGACAATCTAATAAAATGTATTCCTATCAATTATGTAAATATAATTCAATAAACAATGTATGAGATACCCTTGGTTATATAGCCAAGGTGAGACATAAGATGACATAAGATTATGAAAAGTGTCTTAATCTTATGATATGAGACAACTTATCATAACTACCTAGGAAAAGATTAAATCTAGACATGACAGCTAAGTCTTCTAGAAATATTCCTAGGATCTAAGTAAACTTAACATGTGAATAATTCCCATAAGTACCTCCTAGTAAAAAATCAACTAGGTACAAGACTTTATTCAAACCAACACCCCCACTTAAGTGCAACTTAGGGAGTAGTTGATTATTATGCAAATGAAATAGAGATGAAAGGATGGGTCTCGGCTATTGGACATGTTAGGTACCCATGTACATATGAAAATACAATCTCTCACAAATAGAGAAAAGGAGAAAACTCAATGGGACAAAACTTCTCCCAAAAAGAGAGATGAAAGACAAAAAAGCTCTAAATGATGCATGAGAAGGCTAAAACCCCATATGAGGAAAATGACCCCCCCCCATAAGAGAGAAGAAGAAGAGATACCATGCAGCCCCCCTCAATGGTGAGTCTCCTGCAATGGTAGAAGCTCAACATTGAATGTTGAAGATGATCCAATCTCATCAAACAACATTCCTCCCCTTAGGAAGAAACAAAACCAAGAATGTATGCATGATATCTTCCCAATCCTGAAAGTAATATGAGGGAAGATAGATGATATATGATGTCTCTAAACTATTCTCAAGTCTCTCCATGTCGATACCAAATGTTAACACACTCCAAATAGGCATTCTAGGCCACACTGCTAAAGAAGAGAATCTAGAATCTAGTAGAGATGATTGTAGAACACAATCCAAAGACAAAGATATCTCCTCTAAAGACAAAGAAGCCTCCTCCAATTTTTGTCCAAAAGTATCCACACTCATGTCAAAATGCGAAGGATGGTCATGTAGAGAATGGACAAGAGGGTCAGAGTGTTCCCTCACAACAGCTGAAGAAGGAGCATCTCCATAAAAGAGAAGATGAAAGAAATCAATGATGTCATCCAAACCTAAAATATGAAGCTTCATAAATAAGTCTGAAATACCTATCAAGAAGCCATCACAAGTAACCATATCTAAAATGCAATGAATATCTTGCTGCACTGAATCACAAGAAGCCATATCTATAGAAACACAAGCATCATCAGTTGCAAGAGTAGATGGAGGAGATGAAATGCATGACTCAAGAACTAGATCTAATTTGAGTACTCCCAAGTTCAAGAATCCAAATGCCTTCTTTGAATCATGGTTCACACTAGAAGTATGATCAACAATCAAAGGAATAGATTGAAGTAACTTGACAGTGGTGGTAGGGATAGTGGGAGGTCCTTTGCTAACCCCCACATTTCTTGAGAGTGCTTTATTAGCGTTATCACCACTCATAGGTAATTTATGCTCATTTCTTATTTTGATTGTGTTAGTGTTTTTTATCAATATTTTAGAATTTTGTGATCCATCATCAATTTCTTCTCTTTCTACTCTTTAGCATGTTGATGGCAGATCACATAATATGATCCAAAATATTGATGAAAAAACACCAACACATCCAAAATCCCAACCCATCCAATAATAATCACATCGACATTATCTATAAGTCACGTGATGAGAAATTAGACATGTATCAAGATAATTTTCCCAAGCAAGATTAAAGCCAATTACCTATGTCTAGCAATGGCCATAACATGTCCACCTCATTTGACTTCATGATAGGACGTCTTGAAGAAGTGTTCCCACAAGAAGCATCTATCTCTCCTTCCATTCATTCATTATTAGAACCTTTGCAACATCAATCCATATCATCCCCATTAACTGAATCATTCACTAATAACACCTTCTATGATTTCCCCCAAGGGCTATCCACAATAGGTAATCCACTATTTGATACAAATCTAAAACACAATCATGAAGTTTTAGACCAAAATACCATCATATATCCCATCCATCCCATCACCCACTCCAAATATTCTTATTCAAATTCTATTACCACCATCCCAACATATTGAGACTATCCAAGAGTCCTTTATTCCTACCACATTATTAGAACCTAATCTATGTCAAGAACACTATCCAAAGCATCAAGTAGAATTCCTTGAAACTAATCAATAGCAAGTTATTCAAATCAAACCATTGCATCCTATCTTTGATCAAGACCCCATTATTCCTATCCATTTCATGATTCCAAAATTGAAGTTGATCCTATCCATATACCAATAACCTCCACTTACATAGAGACACTTGCTTTCACTGGACACATAGATGTTCTCTCCCTTGTTCATCCAGAACAAGAACCTTTCTTTCTATACATATTTGAAAAGAATGAAGTTATAGTTGAATTCATAGAACTCCATAAAAGTATCTCATAGAATGTCAAATAAATATGCATAAAGATGGAGAAAGCATCAATATCTTATCAACTTGGATCACTCACATTTTTTAAGGTAATACTTCCTACTTATGAGAAGATGAAAACCACTAATCATTCCCAAGAACATAAAGAAGATTTAGCATCTTGTTATCAGAACAACAAATATTCTATTGCAAACAAGATCTGTCAAAGAATGTAGTATAAAAGAAAAGGATTAGGCCCCCATGAATAGGGTATTTTGGAACCAATACAATTTTTTAATAATCCAAAATATCAAGGAATTGGTTATTCTTCAATCAATAAATCTAAGAATGCTAGTGGTACCTCTATTGTATTAGGGGAAACTACATTTGATGCAAATATTGAAATAGGTGTTATGAATAGTCCTTATCATAAGGTTGCTACCAAAACTCCACCCATCCACATAATGAACCATCATTCCCTTATTCTTCCATCCAATAAAAGGGGACAACAAAAGAAAAATAAACTTTACAAAGAAAAAGATCAAAGTCAAACATTTGAAGCTAATAAATACAAAAATCAAAGTGGACACATATAGTCAAAATGGATCTCAAAGAAAATTGGATCATGTAACATATCCAACCAAAATCCAAATCTAAATTAGATAGTCAATGAAAATATTAAGCCACATTAAAAAATTCCTTCAAACTATCATAAGTGTCTACCTTTGTCAAAGCAAACTTCAATACCAGCACACAAGATGTATAAAATTGTTGGTCCCAAATAAACTCAAAATCTCACATCCACACTCCATCATCCACCATCAAAAATTTGGAAAATAAAAAACCCTACATCTAAACTACCAAGTAATTCATTCATATCTCACATCCCTCACCAAAATCCAATATCTCGCCTAAAATCCAAAAATCCAAAGTCCCACATTAACCATGTCTTGGCAGAAAATCTTTATCATAAGGACACTAATGGTACTCTATCATGGTGTGTGCATTTAGATAAGGCCAACTCTGGTATCAAAGAGGATCACAATAACATTCATGGGTTGTATACAAGTGCTACTATTTTAGCAAAGCAACTCCTTAAGGTAGCATATTATTGGCACACTATGATTGTGTCATTTGCATCAACACCACTAGGTGGTCCAACATAATTGGAATTCATTCAAAAAATTAAAAAACAACAAAGAAAAAAGTAAAGAAAAATTAATTCATCCAATATTGGAAACCATTCTTATGGCGCTTTGGGCAAGTACCAAGATGAAAACCCCACAAATAGGTGTCATGCGTAAAATTAATCATTTATGTGCACCATTCCAGTTGGGAGCATCTTATCTTATTCATACTAAATTTACTATCCTATCAATCCATCCATAATAAATATATTAGCCATTCATTTCACATGCATCCATCTTCCCTATCCACCTTAATCTTGATAAAGAAAAGGGGCATATACTTAAAAACATGCCTTTGGAAAAATCTTGACATGGTCATTTGCCTTTGACCATATACTATCCCATGTCATACGACCACCTACTAGCACTATCCAAACATCTCACATGGGTCAAACATTTTATCCTATTATGAGATAGTCCTTAGAAGTAAAATCCCTTACCCTAGATCTATTTACATAATTCCTATCTTTCACATATTCATTCCCATTGCACTAGTTTAGTCATCCAATCATAGTGTCCCATACATTGCTAAACACTAGGGGAAGGTACTTACATCTTTCTTTGGAATAAATCTTGATCTATGTATTCTAGCCCATGTTGTGATCTAGGCATCATCTAAACAATCCAAACAATCCATATTACTTGAATCTTTCTGACTCTTCAGTGTGGTATCAAAACATTCAGCAAAATTTTGTTCCTAGCCTAGCTACAAATTTTGATCAATCTTATCCAATCAATCATCATCTTGGTATGTATCCTTCCCAATCCTCGTGTTGTCCCTATCTTTACAACACTATCCTTGCATTGTTGTGTATCCGAGCAACAATGTTATCACCATCGGTAATCACTCAATCAAATCAATCAATTTTAGCTTGGTCAATGACAAGATCTCAAAAGGTCTTTGATATCCACACACCGATATCTCTTCATCATTCATCCATATCATCATCATTAAAAATCCAAAAATATCAAATATTTTAGAAAATCCAAAAACATTCAAAGTTCCAAAAAACCAAAAACATTTAAAATTTCCAAAAAATCTGAAAACATAGCATCATCTACCATATCCTTAATAAGTTGTCCTTTTTCAAGGATGATTCTTTGATTAAGCACAAACAAATTTTTTTTGCAAAAAACTGATCTTCATAAATCATGAAACAATAGACAAACTATCAAACTAGCCTACAACCTGGCTAATCAATTTCCTACATATCTATCAACAAAATCTAACTATCTTTATCAGCTATCAATTGTCTTATACAGGTTGTTGCATCCTCAAAACTAGACCAAGAATCTTATATGAGGTGTCTCATTCCTAAAACCAAACACAATCCTATCAAAACACACTCATCTTTGGCAAGAAGATCTAAATGGTTGTTGACTCGTTTGGTCTAGTTAGTCTTATCTTTTTATCTAATTTATCTTATGCTACTCAAGGATATCTACAAGTGATTAGAGGACTAATGATGGATCATTACATATTTTATGTTATTTTTTTTTTGCTAGTTGTCTTGATAATATGACTGGGGAAACTAAGTTCCTTAGTTTGTGATTGGGGTTCCATTTGGCATACTTAAAACATCCTATGCAAGTTAAAGGTCAACTAATGCTTTCTTGCATCAAGATCAACATGCTTTGTGGCTACTTACTCATATATTCCAACAAGGTTCTAGTTTTACTAGTATGAATCTAGGCACTCCTTATCTGTTATGTCTTTGTCTTGACAACGGATAAGGGCATCACCAAGGTTTGTCTTGAGGTGTATGTTGCAAGTATGAAGGTGTTTTCATTGATGTCAACAAGATTGGTTTTTCAAATCATGTGTTTCCATCAATGACAAATGGGGAGATTTTTACAAGTATGAAGGTGTTGTCATTGATGTTTACAAGATGTCAATAGGCTAGTGTTTTCATTTATGTCAACTATGTGCTGAGGAATTTTATTGAATGATGAATATGTTGAGGATATTGAGAAAATTGTGAATAAGAGGGAAACAAGTTGTGAATACATGGAGCTACCTTTGTGTTGCAGTGTCTGGAGATGTGTTGGAATGAAGTAATGTGCTGAGATAATGTATTTGGTACTTGGTTTCCAAGTGCTTTTGAGAAAATTTGATAAACAGAGAAAACAATGTTGTGCAAGTGTTCAGAATGTGCTCTAAGATGTGCTTTGTGTTTCTTCTGTGTTGATGCTATGCCTCTGTGGATCTGATATGTTGTTCAAGGTTTTTATTTAGTTTCTATATTTAGAATTTGGGTTTCTGGATCATTGTACAGTGTGAGATGTATTCACTAGTGTGTGAACCAGTTTTTTAGTGGTGTTTTCTGTGGTCTGGGAGAAATGTATTTTCTCCACATTTATTCGCATTTTTTTTTAGTTTGTGTGGATTTGGGAAGTTTCTTATAATGTTTATATCTTTCAGTATTCAAGGTTTCACTTGATTTGGTACAGTACAATGTGTGTTTCATACATCAGTGTGTGAATAAGGGTAACTGAATGTTCTGGGTTGAAGACTAGGATGTTTTATATGATTTCTTATGTTGTTTAAATCCTTGAAAATAACTTTAGATAAATAGGTTTAACATTCTTGGGCCTATTTGATATTGGACCTAACCAATATAAGTTTTATGATTATTACCCTTAGCTCCAAATGTAGAATGCAATAAATCACTATAAGAGGGTAAATGATGCATTCATTATTTTTATAATAAGAACCTTGTAGGGAGATTTAAATAGAAGGCTCTCCTCCTCTACAATGGAGATGATAAAAAGGTTTAGATACTAGTTCATTCAATTTCATATGTTCACTTACTTTAGAATGGATGAATTTTTAGGAGTATCCTGAATAAGAGAAGATCAAAGAACCCCGCTATTGGATGCATGCTATGAAACTATGGAGGGATATAGTATGCTAGATTGAGAAGGAAGTGAAAAAATTGATGCCTAAATAAAAGGAAGTTATGAGCTCATGTAGCCAATTCTTGAAGGAATTCCAACTAAGTCTAAATTTGACATTATAATGAAAATAGATGAGAATATTTTTAAGCAAAAATGGAATCTATAGATTCACAAGGATTCAACTAGTGAATTATCTATAGATTACATGAACTGGGTCGCACAAATTCTAGTGAAAATACAAAATTTTGTTAATCAGAAAGCCCCCTAGATGGTTCTACATCATTAGTTAATTGATCATTATGATGTCTAACACTATAAAGTTCATGTTGTTACTCAAATGAAAATTTTCATAATTTTTATTGTTAGGGAGAAATTAGAAGGAAGGAGTGTAATTGATGACAATTTTTTGTGATCCTCAACACCAGTTGGCTCATTCTTGAATATATTCATAAGCAACATTATTAGGAACTTGTGCTCTTTATTTCTTGGGATTTTGTAAAGATAATTTAATGATGAAATATATTTTGTTTTACTTTTGCATATCTGAAGAAGGGATTGTAACTTAATTTAGCTGGAGATAGATGATGAATATGTAATAATATTTGATGTACTCCATATATTAAATGTTGATGTAATATGGACCCTTGGTGTTGAGATGATATCCACCATTGATTGTGCCCTAGTTTTGTTGTCCTTGCCTATAAAAGGTTTTATTCTCCCATTATAAGAGGTTGTTGAATAGGAATTGATGTAACCAAAAATTTTAAAATCAATACAAGCAAAGTATTGGATATTGGTGCTTCACTTGTGGATTCTCACATTTGCATGGTTCCCTTTCTTCAATATTAGACAAAGTTAAATTATAATGATGATGAACTATGAAGATATCTGATAGATCTAGTTCATACCATTTGTAGCTTGTTGATTGTAATTTTCTTTGTATGGATAGCCTAAACCTCACTTGGTTTTAGTTCAATTATAAATACTTGTATAAGTTACACCAAGAATTGGGTATTTATATGAATTTTCATGACCTAAAAATCTTTCGTCATCTTTGAAGATTATAGTGTTCCTGTGGCATTGTGATTTAGTCTTGGATTAAGCAAGAATTATTTTTATGAGGGATCAATCCATATGAAGAATCAATTTATTATTATTGAATTGACCTTAGGGTTTATTAACTTAATCGCTTCCTACCCTATCTTTTGAGATTTAATTGAAGAATTGAGTTATTTTAGGAAGAAAAGAATCATATAAAATATAAAATTAGATGTTGAAGATAATTTTCATATCACAAATCTAGAAATACAATTAGGGTTTTCATATCAAATTCAAACCACTCAAAAGTCTTGTTAATAAAATCTAGCGAGGTAATTGTAACGCCCCTTGTTAAAATAGAAAAACATTAAACCACTAAGTCATTTTTGCAAGGTCAAGACCTTACTATCAAAGCCTTAGGGTCTTTTTGAAGTCTTAGAGGTTAGATTTCCTTTCAAGAGAGACAAAATACTTTGTGTTTTGGTTGTGTTGTGATGTGTAAAAACACTTGTCAACAATTTGTATCCTTCTTTCATCATCGTTGCATTTTAAAACATGTTTGTGGTGTAACCCAACCTTTGTAATTTTTATAGTTTGTGAAATCCTAGTCGATATTCGTGTTTCTACAACTAGGGTTTCTATTATTTACCTTTCTTTAGCTTTTCCATTTTTATTTATGTACTTTCAAGTTAAAAGTACACAAGAACCCTAAAACCCCTATCATACAAGGGAGTTACCCCTCTCAAATGTAGAGGAAATTTTTTAGTCCAATAACAACTTATCCAACTATTGGAAAATTTGTCACTACACATTGGGTGAGTCACTTCGAGATCTGCAGTGATAAATATATTTACCAACATATTTTTGGTGACTTTATTGGGGAAACAAAGTGTTGGTGCATTTTATTCCTTGGATTTGTAAGGATGCCTCCTCTAGAATGGAGGTTGGTGACTCTACAAAAGTGAGATATTTGCCACTATTATTTTCAAGCTTGCACCATGGCATTATATCCCTCTCGGCCATGGGGAACTCGCATTGGCCTTTTATCCTTAACTCAATACATAGCATTAATTGTAGGATTTTGAAAGCATTTTCCAAATTTTACTGGAGAGAAATTTGAAGATGTTGATAATCACATTCTTGCATTCATAGTTGCTTATGGGATTTTAGGATTCAATGAAGAAGATGTGTCCATTAGGTTGTTTGTTAAAATCCTCATTGGACTTGTTTCCAAATGGTTCAAAATCTAAGAGATGGATGTAGTACAAAAAAAAATAGCTTGAAGTAAAATTTTCTTACAAGATTTAAAACTGCAGTTGATATAGGTAAGCTTTTATCCCATTATTTCCAAATTCAAAAGAAAGAAGGTGAACCTATAAATCTCTAGAGAAAATTTCTCATGCAAATCATCCAAGTAAAACAACTAGAACTGTATACCTTCATCTTTGCATTTCATCCCCAAGTTAGATTCCTTTTTAAAATGAATAGGGTTCATGATTTGGAAATCATATAAAAGTAATTCATTGAGATAGAAGATGACTTGATTCTATCCATCTTATTGAGATAAAAAGATACTAAAATATGTGTCCTAGAATTTTAAAGAAACGAATCAATAAAGAGGTCTTCTATAAGGAATCAAAATGACAAAATTGAAGAACATTCTTATATGCAACATAATCTCAAAAAAAAAGGGTAAAGTTAATGTCACCTTCACATGGTTTACTAAATCTCATGGTGCTAGGTGATGAATATTTATTTAAGGATGATCTAGTAATATCAACAATTAAATCTTATGCTACAAAAAATCCTGAAATGTACCATTTATATGTTGAGTACAGTGATGAAGAATCAAAAATATCTCTTAAAGATCAAATAAGTAAACTACTTTCACCCCCTAAAGAAGTATTGGTAATCATTGCATTCATTTGGAAGGTGTAGAAACCATTTACACTATGGTGACAATAACTTTTGAACAATCTTTCACCCATACAAGAAACCAATAGGCTTGCATGCTACTTGAATATGAAGCTTTTAGATTTCTTGAAGAATGCAATAAAGAAGAATCATTAGAACAAAAGAGCATAGAAATCCATAAAGATATTAGAGAACAGTCTGAAGACAGGAATATTGAAGATGAACCAACAAGTATCTCTTTTCCAATGCATGTGAAATCTATTTTTTGTGGAGCATTCAAGGTTCAAATAATCCTCTTTTTGAATCTTCCAATTAGGTAGATGCCTCTATATTAGATACTATGAATTAATTTTCTATATCTCCATGTTGATGAAAAAGGAGAATATATGCATGTATATGATAATTGTTAAAATCCTAACCAAATGGAAAGAATAGAAGGTGATCTTGGGACCTATGCAAATAGCAGAGAAAGTGATATGGGTAATCATGAAGGAATTATGAGTGATAAATTACATGGCAACACTCAATCCCATAATATTTTTATCCCAAGTTGGTACTTGGAAATTTCTAATGATGATTTTTTGTGTGGAGAATGAGTCATTATGTCTCCTTTACATTTTATAAAAGAGGATACTTTGATTAATGAAGTTAAACATGTCAAGTTGTCATCTTTGGACCATGAATTTCTTGAGCCAATCAATGTAAAGAAAAGTGAATTTATTCTATCTAAAAATTATTAACTATGTTCATTAAGACTGTGATTAATGATCAAGAGTCTCACGCTATTTCAGAGGAAGTTGATTCGTGCATCAGGCTTTGCTTTGCATGAAAATCACATAGCCCAAGACTTTTCCTCTTTGATTCAAATGATTATAAATGCATTCAAGGATGGAATGTCAATAAATTTTATGCATTACATAGAGTTATTGTCAATGATATGTAAAATTATGTGCTCTGACAGAGTGTAGAAGTTTATAATGAAGAATAGTTGTTTGGGATAATACATTACTTAGAAAATTTTTAAAGGATATTATTTTTAGATCTCATTTCATTGTAATTGCAAGTTGGTGGTTGGTTTTATAGGTACTCCTTAGCCACCACATATTATTCCACAAAGGCGCATATTTTTCTCAACTTTTTAATGGATTCGTGTGATTGTCTTAGAGCATTCTAAGGTAGGGGTAACTACCATGTACATATTTTAAATTTTTTTTGGTGTGCTTGTCCCATTTTTGGCTTGTGTCCAATATCTCCAATTAGTCTTCTATGTTGTTTTTCCCTTGATTTTGTTGCCCAATGGTTCGGGCACTTATCCCTTGTAGATATTTTGGGTTCATCCTACATCCCTTGTAGTCCTTATCCCCATCAGAGCTAGCATTAAACACCTTTTTCGAGTCGATTTTAGTTGCAAAATGGCAGTATCACATGTTTTATATGTCATTTATCATATGTTTCCATCTTTGGAGTATCATAAGTTGATTGAATTCATGTGGAAAGGTATAAAATTTTGAAGAAGAACCATCTGCCATTTGGTCAAAGCCTTGGGAGTAGTCACACAGTGCAAAAAATCACAAAAACAATTAAATTTGAAAATCCATAAGATATCATGGCACAATTTTCTTTTACATTAGTATTTCTGACTTCATTTCACTTAATTTCACTAGTATGCAAGTCAAGAAGCCTTCTAGTTTAGGATATTTTAAAACTTAAATTTTCCTCAGGGTGATTTACGAAAATAATTAAATCTAAACTTTCGTAGAAGTTGGAAAAAAATTGTTTGGTAAAGAGTTTGTGAAATTGTTATTGATAATTTCACCAATTTTTGTGATAAATTATTCATCCAATCGAAAGTTATGCATATTTTTCTGCTTTACTGAGTTCACGTAAGTTTGACATATGCATTCAAAATACTGAAAAGAAAGTTTCTGACCGAAGGACTGCCAATCAAAGCATAAGTTATAAATCTTAGTAAATTTTAACTTTTGAAAGCTTTTGAAACATCGATGAAGATTTTAAAAAATACAAATCAGGTCATGGTGGGTTGTTTCAAGAATTCAAAACGAAATTAAACCCTCATCAGACTTTCACAAAGTTATCAACCTCCTCTAAGTTGTTGATAAAATACTATTAAAATATGACAAGGGGAACGTTGGTTGTATCGTCACTCTCACACAAGTTAATATCTGACTACAAAAGGCTGATCCAAATTATGGACCAGTTGGAAGATGCAACAAGGGAAATAAATGCACAGTTATGAAGTTATGACAGGGGAACGAAATTCTGACGTGAAATTCCAATGAAGAAATTTAAACAGGAGAATGTAAAGTCACCATCAATTATTTATAGTATATGCATAGTGGATTTGTTGAAAATGTTTTTGAACCTTCCAAGTAAATGCAATGGCATGTGTAAAGTCAGATTCCACCACCTCTACCAGTGTCTATTTCCTACCTGCACGCTAAACTGGGAGCTTTGGAATAGTACATAATGTTGATTTTATGTAAGAAACATTAATTGTTTGACAAAAATACCTTCAATAAATTCCATCGAATAGAATGCAATGATTACAAGTCAAAAGATGAGATGAACAAACCCTTGAGGTTACAATTAATTTTGGTGGGGTCTAACATTCTTTGCATTGCTCAAAATTTCTGAAATTAGAGGGTGTAGCAGTGATAATTTTTTCTTCCACAAGGATGGGTACTTATTTTGAGCATTTGGGTTATGAATTTGCTAAACATTTTAGAGTTCCATACCATCTTAATCTTAGTAGAAGGTATTCTTATCAATTGAAGCTAAAGGGTATCCAAACGCTTTTCTTATTAAAAGATCTTGATCAACTCAACTTTATTCATGAGTTTTGAAAATTAGTATCAGAGAAATACAAACCTTACATGTTTTCTCAGTATAAATTTATCAAAAATTGGATGCATTGTTGAGAGAATTTAATTCAATAACTAGAAAAAACATATTTAATGATGAAGAAAAATAAGATTTTGGGATTAATGAATCATATTCAGCCTCACCATTTAATAGCAAAAACCATTCTCCAATTTCAAATAAGGAATTTATAATAGCTGATATAGAGCAAATATTGAAGGTGGTGGAAAATTTATGCAATCAATGATGCTTTCAATAAATTCAAATCAATCAATGGAGATTCTCAAGGAGTTAAATTTTCTTAGGAAGCTCTTTTTTCTTCACATATAACATAGCATGGTTATGAAGACATAGATGAAATTTCCTCAAATGTTTGTGAAACTAAGGAGGATATTTTCAAGAAAATCAAAGTATGGAATTAACAATGAGTGTACAATTATAGTCTATCAAAGATCAAAATGTACTTGAAGAGGGCCTTCAAAAATATGCAAATGAATCAAATTTTGACATTGTGGAGGTGGAATTGAGATGCAAATGTCTGTCCTTGTGAGTTAGTTACTTCAACAAGAGGCCCCCTTATAATATATGAATTTTAATCATGCATTGCTTAGAGTGACAATGCCTTCTTAAATGTATTTTTCAAGTTGATGCACAAGTTGTCACTCAAAATTGGTTCTCTTGAGCATGATGAAATGTCAAAGTAAATTAATTACTAAATAGTATATTAGAGGATAATTTATTAGTAGTTTTAGATGGATTTATTTCATTCGAACAACCATATAATTTGGAGCTTCAATATGTGTTTGCTTATATGAAATATGCACTAGTTCCTACTATACAACAAAGAGGACAAGATTAGACAATGCTCAATGCTTAGAGGGATCTCTTCAAAAACTAAAAAAGATGAAGCAAATGGAGATGGAAAAATACCTCATCAAGACTGATAACTTGGTCTTTCTTTGAAGTTATTGATTTTTTTTGTAGGGTAATAATGGGAATTGATTAGAAGATGCAATTAAACAATTAAGGTTTCAAAATATCAAAAACCCACAAAGGAAAGATCAATTAAACCCATACTCAATGAAGTTAAATATAATTGAATCAATGAATAAATAGAAATCAAGATTACAAATCAAATTAAGATCAATTATTCAGAGAAAACAAAGCAAACCTAGTACTCCATTGAAGAATTATGCCAATTTGGGATGTGGATTGCTCATTTATGTGCATGACCTATGTTGCAAAATCTTGGTTGATGATCTTGACTTACAATTATGATGCTCAAATGCTCAAGAATGCTCTCAAAAGAATATGAATTTCTCATGAGAATTGTGAATGATTTTTATGAAGATGAGCTTTATAGAATTCTAGGATATTCCATCAATGATGGAGGTTGAAGATGAAGATCAACATATGAGATTAGATCAAGAGATCAATGGTGGAGGATTAATGAGAGCTTCAATTAACTAAAATTTATATCTCCTCATTTCAAGGAAATTAGTTTGAGGATATTTTGAAGGGAAGATATTTTGAAAAAGGAATATTCTCTTTTTGAAAATATAATATGACATGTGCAAGTTGGAGGAAAATTAGTAATTAAATAATTAAAAAATTATTTAATTGTGAGGTGAGAGGAAATTGGGATTATAATTGAAATTATTTAATCATGTGTGAGAGGGAGAATTAGTATTGAAATTTAAATCATTGAAATTATTTAATTAATGGGGAGAGATAGAAATCTAAATTTAATTAAATTGTTTAATTAATGTGAAAAGAGGGAAATTGATGAATTTAAAAGAAGTAATCAAATAATATTAATTATTCAATTAATAGAGGAAAATAATGAATTTAATCAAATAATTATAAATTATTTAATTAAAATTGAGGAATTAGGAGATAATGAGGAAAATGATATAAAATAGTGAATTATGAATGTGTGATGCATTCAAAAGTTTTAGGTGTCTACACTTTTCCCCTCTTTGAGACAATGTACATGTTACGTTGTTTCAATATATATATATATATATATAATAGATGAAAGAATGATGGAAGGATGGTAGGCTGCCCCATTGAGAGAGTGGTCGGATAAATAATTTTCAATTCGGGCTTGTGACAAGATAACGGGATAGGCTCAACGAAGAAGGGGAGGAAGAATCAGGTCCTAGGAAGCTAAGAAACTAATCAGTGGGATTAGGAAAGGCAAGAAATAGTTTAAGGGGGGAGGGATGAAACCTAAGGATTTGGGGATCATATATAGGCATTTGAAGTCATTTTCAATTCATTTGCACCTTGAAAGTTTAGAATTTCCAAAGCTTAGAGTCTTTTTTCTTCTTAGAGACCTTCTAGCTAGATGGCTTTCATTCCATGTGCCCCGCATTGCATGGATGCAATATGAGAGTTCCAATAGCCCACCAAAGTAGACCCCCTAGTATGCACTTAACCTTGGTACTATAACACATAATTTTAGGCACATTAAATGCTAGCTAAAGGCAGGACATCAAACATGTTGATATTGGATTAGTGCATATGAAACCCAATGTGACACGATTGAACACCAACATGAAAAGTTTGATTTTAGCATGATGATTCTTCATAAGCAAGTCACTTTAGGATTTTAGTTCAATTCTGACTGTTTCTAAGCAATGCTATTGAAAATAGGCTCACTTTTGATATTGGTAGCATGTCGCTTTTAAAAAAATACTTGCTTATGACTACTATAAAGCAACACATTTGCAAAAAAAAATGATTTCAATTCAAGGCTTACAAAATTAGGTTGTTTTTCTATTTTTTTAGCAAATTAATGTTGTAGGCGCTATGCTTGGAGGTGGTACTCGATACCATCTTGTCGCAAAAGTGACAACCTAGAGTGCTTGATCAAATTACACATTTGACCAAGATGGATGTCAAGTTCCTCGATGCCATTGGACTCTACCACATTACATAAATTTCTAAGATTTGAGCACATAGATCTTCTATGACCGTAATCATGGAGCGATGGTACTCGAAGACTGCTACCTTCAGATTCCCTACAAGAGAGGCAAAAATCACCTTAGAGGATGTATGACACATCTTAAGGGTTCCCATTTATGGAGCTAGGTTTTTTTATAAGATGGATACATGTGTGGAGACCTTGGAGAGGGTTTTCATGGATGATGAGCTCAATATAGATAATAGGCAGATTGACTTGAGATGGTAGATCGATATTGTAGATGATATTATCATTATGGTGTTTGGCCTCATATATGGAAATATTTTTGCTGATAAATGTTCTAGGGGTTTCTCAATCAATTGATTGAGGGTACTAGAGTTTACACGTGGGGTCCATGCATATTGTCTCACCATTATCATGATATGCACTAGGTTGTATATTAACACGCCACCAATTTGTTAATTGGTACTATATTGCTCCACATCTAGGGATAGGAGCACATTACCATGAACTGACTTATTAGAGAGGTCATCTGACCAACAGGCTAGCCCTTTACATTTATCTAGATATGATACCTTTTTGACACAACATAGACTAGGAGATCTAGATTATTGGTTTCATATTATATATGATATTGATGAGTTTAGGTGGTGACTATGGCTTTGGTGTGAAGCATGGAATGATGATGACACCCACCTTCCTTTATGCAGGTAAACCCAATGGTTTATCAGGAGGACCCTTTACATACTCGAGAGATATCTTCTAGATAGGGTTTAATGATAGTTTAGAGAGACTCGTGATGTCCCTACATATGATTATCATGCATTATTTTCTTGGACACAGTGGGAAATAGCAGATTGGGGGAACATGTCGGTCCCTCAAATGGCAGTTACATAGGTGTTACAACTAACACCAAAACAGTGGTTATGGTTCGATGGGGCGGATGACCCAGAGGTGACATCTAATTTTGATGCCTATTGGATCTCGCAAAGACCACTTAGGTTTACACATCTAGATGACCAAGTGATGGGAGCTCAAAGGAGGCAGAGGAAAGTTGAGATAGGTAAATCCATCAATGGAAAAGGGAAGAGGTAGAGATCCCTATGGTAGAGGACAAAGGGAAGCTAGAGGGTACTTGCAATGGTACCTATAGGATAGGGAGAGAGGAGAGGATGCGAAGGAGAGATGCCCCAGGGAGCAGGCCCTGATGATTTATAGCTATGTTGCTCTCAGGGAGAGAAATGAGGTTAGGACAGAGAGATAGCCTCATAGTTCATCTTATTTAGGGGACAACTGAGAGAGACCAAATGATGGTAGAGAGGCATGCTGAAATTATTCATAGGTAGTAGGAAAAGGCTTAGCTAGCTCAGGTTATAGCTAGGAGATATATTGAGCGAGTGAGGAGGTAGCAGCTAGAGGTTGTAGGATAGGGCACCATTATTTTGAATGTTGATCACATCAAGGATATTATACTTCTTGAGTGAGAGAACATATACTATTGCACTGTGTATAAGGTGGCAGTACCTGTAGGTAGGAGATAGGCCAAGTTTTTAGCTAGGAGTGTCACACAATAGAGTGGAAGGTAGGATGGAGGATATGTGGGTCAACCATTACAACTATAATAGTTGTTTCAATAGCCATAAGGGTCAAATGGTGAGATAGATCAATAGAAGTTACAAGGGCCTAGAAACCTCTGAAACAACAGGCACCTTCTCCTTCTCGTGGTTAGGATGAATGGGAGAACTTCATGTGATTATGCCTCTGATTTTGAAATATACAATTTTGATGTACAGATATTGATGTAAAAACATTATTTTGATGATGTATATATGTATATTTAGCTCTTGATAGCCCTTTGTACATAAACTCTTTGTATAGACTTATATCATGACATTCATTTGATGATATATGAAATTGATTTTGATGTGGCTATGATTATGACTTATGTGATGTTTTCATATCATGATGTATGATTTTGTAGAGAAGGGGGACCTGTCACCCTCAGGACTCTAGGTCACGAAAGAGTCCTAAGGAATAGGTTGCCCTAAACTACCTCAGCTTTGCTAAGAAAATAAAAAAAGGACAAGGTGCTCAGGCTGAAAAGGAAGGGTAGATAGATTTTTTGCTTTCCTTCTACTAAAACTGAATGTTTATAGGGTCAGAAGAGTCAATTTCCAAGGTTCGGCTTGTTACCCAGATAGCTAACTATCTGATGATGGCAGCATGGATCTTGGACTCCAATATAGTGCACTGGCATCTCAGGACATGTTGGCATCCGTACGGATAGGGGTCCAAAAAGCAAGAAAAAACCACAAGGAAATCTACTAACTACTTGACTATGTGATGTTTATACTTTGACACAAAATAGAAAGGACAGAAACAATGAATATGAAAAAATAAGACTAAGGAATAAACTATTGTAAAAATGATGAGGGTGAGAAAACATGTCTTTTCACCCATGAGTTGAATCTTTGAGTAGCTCCACTCGAAAAGCACTACCTACACACACGAAGATAGAAAAATGTTGGGGTCAAGTTTTAGAGGATCACCTCAGTCAACCCCTCACTTTGGTGTTCCCACCTCCACAGACAACCAAATAGCCATAAAGCATAGAAAGCAATAGAGAAATGGAAAGGAAATAGAGAAAAGACAACAATACATATGATATTTAGTAAATAAAAATGATACAAAGAGTGAGAAACAATGAACAATATCACCTTTGTAGTTATGAGCACTCAAGGTAAGTAGTGAAAGGAAGAAGCTTGAAAGTATCCAATGGTCACATTGTTGTAGTAAGAACGTGACATGTAGGAAGCAACACCAGTAGCTTATAGCCAAGAAGGAGTAGTGTGAAGGCTATAGAATGAGCTTATAAAGTGAGAGTGAGTGAGAATTGAGAAAGAGAGAGTGGAGTGAATGAAGAGATGTAAGGGGTGAAAGAATGTGATTTGATGGATTTGAACTAGCAAAATGGAGGCAAAAGACCCATTTTTCATCAGTCAAAGTTCAGCAGGAGACATTATGCTTTGTGACCAATGGAAAAGTGTAATGCCTCTACAGATTCCAAAGGCAAGAATCTTGTCAAGATGGCAACATGGCACATGGACATCTGCATAGTGCATGCGCATCCCCGATAAAGATTCCCCCACCAACACGAAAAGATGTGACTAGGTGGAATGAGCAAGGTGGTGATGGTGAAAAATTGCATCATCGGGTTTACATTTTCTAAGGTAGGGGAAATCAAATGGGGAATTTGTTGAATATCCAAGATGCTAAGAGGGGGGTGAATCAATATCTTCTTAAATTTTCTGAACAAATACCATCCAATTGTTCCAATACATATAACAGCAAAGATAAGTAAAAGCATTAATGGAGCATGACATCACAAAACACATGAACACTAGGATTTTTACATGGAAAACCCAAAATGGGAAAAACCACAGTGAGTGTTAGCTCACAATATAGTATAACCTATTATAAGATATTACAAAATGGGGTGGCTCACTGTTAGGATTCACTGTCCAAATATAAAGGCTCACTGCCTACAGAGTTACAATGGAAAAATGGCTTACAGCCAGAAAATGAACTAATAAGGTACACCTAATGAGTGTTCATTTAGTTCCAATGAAGCTCAGTAAACAGACTTAACACACTTCATCATATTTTCTCTTCTTCACAATCGCTTTCACCACACAATCATCTCATATCCAAACTTCACAAACTATCCAATATAAATACCTAGTTTGTCTGCAAGCATCAATTAGGTCGGCCTAATTAGATGCACTTAATATATATCAAAAATACCAACTGTTGGCTACAAGCTTTCACAAAATCTTCCCAGGAATCAATTCAAATGCTCAACACACTACATCATGTCAGCATGGACCTAAGATAGGTCACACATACATCCGCATAACAAAAATTAATTCACCATTACATTATTTATCCATTAGGTCATCCAAGGATAGACCTAATAGAAAAATTGCAATCAACAGAATAATTTTGATACACCATACATGAGCATCTGAATACGTGAGAACGTGCTTGCAACATCCATGCACTATTTCCAAAAATTGCAAGCAATAGTAATCAACAACAAACAACTGTGGACCAAAATACCGGAGGATGTACCAAAATACCGGTTCAAATATTGGACTAGAATACCGGAGTCAATTCAGACTTGATCTTGCACTTGCAACTCATATATCATGGTTAAATCAATGACAACACAAAACAACAAAATGAGATGTTCTTCTTCATTTTTCCAACAATCTCCCCCTTTGTCATTGATGGCAACATGTGCCAAAATTTCAAAACAAAACTTGCAAAAACCTCCAAACTCTTATTTACAAAACTCTCCCCCTATTACCAATATTCACTTTCCACTATCATTTCTTCTCTCCCCCTTTGACATGAAGGACAAAGGGTGTCCCACACAAAAAAAAATGAAATATGAAAACAAAGAAAACAAAGAAACATGCATCAACCAGAGGATGGCGAGCCTTGAAGCTCCTCAAGAATACCTTCCCATACTGATTTACCATTCTCCCAACTTTCCTTTGCAGCAACCAATATCCTATTCAAGGATTCCAACTCTACTAGAGTTTCTTCTGCACCATCCAGAGTATCAGGAGTCAAATTTATCTTCTCAAGATTTTTTGAGCCAGCCAAGGCCTTGCCAACTAGAGTGTATTCTACTCTTATAATGTCACTTAACTAATCAATTTTTTTGATAAACTCTTCCTTCTACTTTTGTAAGACAAATAATTTATCTTTATGTGCAGAGATGGCATTCCAAGTTGATATGTCTCTATCTTTGGATATACTATAAGTACCAGAGACAGCAATCAACTAAGACTCAATGGAGTCCATAACAACCTTAATGTTCTAGGTGGCATTTGGCCACTTCAAGCAATAAGTAAGATCATTTGCTTCTAGCTCAAAGATCTTCATAGCTTCCAAGTTCTTTTTAGCATTTGAGTGTGCAAGAGCACACTTGTCATGCAATGTCAATAGCCTTTTCTCTGCTAGTTTCCCCTCAACTTTTTGTTTTATCTTTTCTCCAAGCTCGAAGGTATACTCCTTGAAAGAATCCAATAGCAATCTCAAATTTTCAATAGGAGTGAGGGATGCATCAATAGATGTACCAAGTGTGACCTCTTGTAATTCCTTAAGAGCATCTTCTATGAGTTATGTTCCTTTTTGATGAGTTTCAAGATCTCCTTCCTTTCGGATGCCTACAATGCATCTGCTAACACTACCTTATGCATCAGAGACATCTTCTCCACATCTACAAACCCTTCAACCATAGGAAGTTGTAGAATCTCTTGAGGAATTATTGGCTGGAATCTGATCTATTTAGATAGCAAGCCATTTAGTACATCATTATTGGAGGATGATTCTCTAGGATGCTTAAGAGATTTTACAATCTACTTTTGACTTTCATTTTTCCCAGCAGATTCCTCATTTTTCTTTCCTTCCTCTCCCTTTTCCTCTTCTTCTTCCTCTTTCTCTTCTTCTACTTTCTCTTCTTCTTCTTTTTCATTTTCATCTTTATCTTTATCCCTATTGTCTTCTTCATCATTTCCATCTTTTCCATTTTTATTTCATTCTTATGGATTATCTTTTTCTTCTTCTTCACTGCCTTTTGCCTCTTTAAAATTATCTTTTTCATCATTTCCTTTTTCACCTTCACAGTGTTCCGAAGGAGCATTATCATGCTTTTTAGGCTCAGTTTCACCTTCATTCTACTTCTCAATTTTTGAAGGATCGTTTTCACCACTGGCATCATTTTCAACATCAATATCTTCATAAATACCTACATCATCTATATCAAGAGGAATATCTTCCTCAACATTTTCAGCAAAGACATCTTCATCAATCTTGAGCATGCCATATTTTTTTGTTGTTTCCTTTATCACCTTTGTTGTTTCCTTATCTTATTTTTTTTTTTTTATCCTTTGTCATCATAATATTAACCCTTTTCTTCATTTGAAACATATTTGCACAAATCTTTTTCAAAGACTCCAGATTATTCAGGGTCAAAGAAGACCCAATCTTATTAAATGCATTATTCCTAATTTTCTCAAGTGCAACAACCTCTAATCTTCTTTTCATCAGTGCTACCCACATATTCTCAGGTACATCTTTCTTCAAATTAACCCATTTGACTTCCAAGATGTTTACATACTCAATGATAGCTAAAATCAATGTTTTCTTATCCTCTTATCCAACATCATCATAATATTTTGTTGTAGGCTTCATCATATTCTCAAAATGTAACAAAGAATTGAGAGTTGCCTCTAATTTGAAACAGGGACCAGAACTTACCAAATTGTCCTTTTCTTCTCTCTGGTCCACAAAGGCTTCATCAGACGCCTTAGTCTTCTTTGACTCTGGTTTGGTGTGCAAATGAACACCAAATTTCTGCTCTTCCTCTTCATCAGAAGATGACACAACATGCACTCTCTTAGAACCAACAGCTTCCTTAGAAGCACCTTCACCAGAGGATAAACTTCCTCTTCTTTTCCTCACTAATTTTGTAGCAAGATCCTCTTCCTCTTCATCCTAATCATTTGTGACACTAAGATTTTTCTCCCTTATAACTTTCTATTTGTTTCCTCTTTTTCCAGGGGCCACCGAAGGAGTTTCTTTCCTCTTCCCAAATCTAGTAGTAGGTTTGGAGGAAATCGGGCCTTTACCTTTATCAGTAGTTCTGGGTTCAACTTTTACTACGAGGGCTATGAAGGATTTAGCAAGAGTAGTCCTACCGGATCTCCTCAAGCCAGATGATTCTACCTCCAACTCTTCTCCATTATCCCTTCCAAGAGCAATCTACTCATCAATGAATCCAACTTCTCTAAGCTTCTTTTCCACTCTCTTTCTACATATTGGCTTATGATGCTCCATGTGGATCTTCATGGATTTTTCAACATAAGTACCAATTTTGGGTTCATTGGGATCCTTCGTATTTTTTAGTAACATTTGTACATAATCCTTAGTCTCTTCTTATGTAATTTCATATCCCAATGGTTGAATCCATGTGGTCTAGGGTTCTACTACTTCAATCGTGCATTCATCAGAGGAAACGTGAAATATGATGTCATCTTGATATTTCTCAATAATTTTCCTCAAAATCCTATCTCTCTCATTCATGTTGCTCTTAAATACAACAAATAATGTTGTTAGAGCATTTTCTTGAGCCTTCAGATCACCCAAACTATGCATATAATCAAAAATTTGATGTGCCACCAATCTGGATGAGTTCTAGAACACTTCGTAATTCTTTCCAAGAAGTCTCTTCATGAAATTGAACAACAAACATACAATCAATGAGTTGAATTTAAATGCATACTTCTTTTCTTTTGTCAACTTCAAATTCTCAAGCAACTGTTGTCGGAGAAGCTTGCACAAGTCATAGTCTACACCATTGACTACCATATCAAAACCAATATAAATAGTTGTGGTCGAAACAAAGTTCTCTCTATTGGTGAAGTATATTTTATGACCAATCATGATAGCGGTGTACTTCACAACTGGATTGTTGATGGACTTTGTCGTTAAAGCTCTCTTGTCATATGTGGCTCTTGTGAGTTTCGTTACCACCTCATTCTTCATGGTTTTCAATACAGGTATTGATCCTTTATCTCAGAGGTTGATAACAGCCCTAATCGCCTCCTTATTTATTAGATGAGGTCAGTCAATCCACGGGAATTTATCATGTATTCTGCTTATGACTAGCTTCATAAGTCTATCATCAACCATGGAACTAAATTTGGGAAAGATGTTCCATCCGTCTAACTTCTTTGCAACCAGGTTCAATTATTCAGGTTTCACCAAGAAACTATCTCCAATGAGCTCATTTTGCCAATTGTCAATCAATTTGTTATGATTGAACTCCTCATTCCTTACTCAAATATACATTCTTGTGTCCTCGGTTGGCATAACCCCATGAGGGATTGAGTAGAAGGTGCCCATAGGGTCATCTTCGAAAACCTTTGAGGAATATTTCCTATAAGATGGTCTCAGTCTTTTTGACACTTTAACAACCATAGGAGTTGCCATTAATTCAAATAACTAAAAGAAAATAAACCCACAACTGCACAAATAAGTAAAATACCTCTTTCTACACAATGAACTAGAACGAGGGTTTTCATGGCTCGAACTCAAAATCACCTCAGGAACGCTCCAAAAATATCTTTGATTTCTTCAAATGTATGGGTGATTAAAATGCCTTGCATATTTTCTTTATAAAACAATGATTAGTCCTAATTCGCATTAAATGCGAAAAATTTCAAAAATCTGCTAAAAACTCTTCTTCTCAGATTAGAAAAACCCTAATTCCCTCTGCAAAAGATCATGCCTTCATATTTTCTTCTGGTTCCACTTGCATAACCTCTAGAAAATCATTTCTTACAACATATCTTTGTGCCAAGGACTGACACTCCACTCATCAGGGGGTTCAAGTGATTTTCTATAAAAGCTCCCCCTAAGACCTTGCTAGGTCTAATTCTCAGAGGAATTTTTTGTACCAAATGAGGGCACAGATGCATCTTTCATCTTAGACTCTTCTTTCTTCCTCCAAATCTTATTCATTTCTTTCCTCATCTCATTTTTTTCTATCTTTTTCACAAGTTCATTCTTTTCTACCGGATTGGTCTACTTACCCTTTTTGCTTCTGTAAACTCTTAAGATATGTCCTAGTTTGTTGCAATTATAGCAGACAACATTTCTCTGATTAGTTTGACTTCCACTGACTCTTGTTCTGCACTAATTAGCTTTATGTCCATACTTGTTACAATTATAACAGTAGCCATTAAAGGATTGATTCACTCTTCCTCCATTAAATTGATTCATCATCAAGGTTCTGCATTCACTAGCCCTATGTCCAATTCTTTTGCATTCAAAATATTGACTAGAGAAGGAGCTAGGAAACTGATTCAACCTACTCCTACATTTTGTTGCCCTGTGACCAAATTTGTTGCATGAAAAACAAGTGTCATTAAAAGATGGATACCTTTGTGCATTAGGTTGTCTCACAGGTGGTCTCCTAGCAAAGTTCCTTGAATTTCCTTTATGTTTTCCTTTATTCTGAGTCTTTTGGTTATCCTTATAGTTTTCACCTCCTTCCATTCCCAAGCCATCTTTTTCTTTACTTGGTTTCTTCCCTAAAATCAATTCATCAAGCTTGTCTAAGATATATTTGAAATTATTTTCATAGAGTTTCGCTTTTTCCAAATCCACTTTCAGGTTCACTACTTCTTGTTCAAGCTTGGTGCACTCATTAGACTTGCTTTCTACCAATTTGTTCAAACATTCTTCAATTTTTCTCTTCTCTTCTACTTGCACCTTCAAACTAGTAATTTCTTCATTAGCCTACTTCAACTAATCAGTCACTTCCCTATGCCTTTCTTTGAACTTTTTCAATTGCTCTTTTAATTTTTGGACACATTCATTTGCATCTTCAATATTTTCTTTCAGTTCTTTGTTTTCTCTTTCAACCTTGTCAAGATCCTCAAGTGCAGTTTGGAGCTCTTTTTTATTATTCATTTCTTCCATCTTCAAGATCTCCCTCAACCTGTTAGGCTTTTCCAGAGGAACCAAGCTCTAATTCCAATTGTTTAATATCCAAGATACTAAGAGGGGGAGTGAATCAGTATCTTCTTAAATTTTCTAAACAGATACCATCCAATCGTTCCAATACATATAACAACAAAGATAAGTAAAAGCATTAACAGAGCATGAAATCAAAAAACACATGAACACCAGGATTTTTATGTGGAAAACCCAAAATGGGAAAAACCATGGTGAGTGTTAGCTCATAATATAGTATAATTGGTTATAAGATATTACAAAATGGAGTGGCTCATTGCCACAACTCACTGTCCAAATACAAAGGCTCACTACCTACAAAGTTACAATGGAAAAATGGATTATAGCCAAAAAATGAACTGATAAGGTACACCTAATGAGTGTTGATGCAGTTCCAATGAAGCTCAATAAACAAACTTGACACACTTCATCATATTCACTCTTCTTCACATTTGCTTTCACCACATAATCATCTCATATCCAAATTTCACAAGCTGCCTAATATATATACCTAGTTTGTTCGCAAGCATCAATTAGGTCGGCCTAATTAGATGCACTTCATATATATCAAAAATACCAACTGTTAGCTACAAGATTTCACAAAATCTTCCCAAAAATCAATTCAAACACTCAACACGCTACATCATGTCAGCATGGACCTAAGATAGGTCGCGCATATATCCGCATAAAAAAATTTAAATCACCATTACATTATTTATCCATTAGGTTGGCCAAGGATAGACCTAATAGCAAAATTGCAATCAAAAGAATAATGTCGATACACCATACAAGCATTTGAATACATGAGAACATGCTTCCAACATCCATTCACTATTTCCAAATACCGCAAGCAACAGTAATCAACAACAAACAATTGTGGACCAAAATACCAGAGGATGTACCAAAATACTGGTTCAAATACCAGACTAAAATACCAGAGTAAATTCAGACTTGATCTTGTAGTTGCAACTCATATATCATGGTGACATCAATGACAACACAAAGCAACAAAATGAGATGTTCTTCATTTTTCTAATAGAATTTTCCTAGGGGTGCAAATTCACTCCAATATAGATTTATGGATGCATATGATGTTGTGATTCTATGTGATACTTATATGATTTGATGTATGCTTTTAATGATTCTATGATGTGACAATATATGATGGTGTAGTATCATAAATTGTCATCCTTGACAATTTCACACTATGTTTTTCTCCCCTTAAATTATTGGACCTAATTAAGCACTTAATCTCCTAAATTATGCATTCCACATCTTATTTTAAATATTTTCAACAATTCACAAGCATAAAACAAACAAACTCGTTTAATAATTTATCCCTAACACTTTGAACTCCCCAAAATAGGGTTGGGATAGTGGCGCCATAGGCACCTATGTCCCCCTATTTTGGCACCCAATTCAAATATGTTTGTTGTGGCACTTTATATTTGAAATTGAAATATTTAAAGTCAGTTGTCAAGATTTATTTTTGGGAAATTAGAATAATATTATATAAATACCTAGTTATTGCATCATTTCAAATCATCTAGGAAGCATTAAGGACAATTCATGATCAAGCAATTATCAAGAGCATTATTTAGCAAGTTAAGAGCAGCCATTAGAGAGTTACTATAGCAATTCAAGGTCCAACATCATGTCAAATATTATGTGAGTTCATGCATGTTCATGTTATCATTGTTTTGTGAAGGATAACCCTTGTTGTAGGTCTGCAAAGCAATTCAATCCATTCAATCCAATCAAGGAAGAAAGATCCAAGACCTTGAACTAATGTGCATGACTTCAGTGCTTCAATAAAGCCATTGAAGGGTGGTGAGTTGTAGCACCTTTTGATTTCATCATTCCTTCCTATTCATTATACATTTATCATTGGCATTGCCATTGTGGAAGTGGAAACATTTACATGGGGCTTGATTGAGGCAAGCCCCTCAATGGCCCAATATTTTCCCTCTCTTTGAATGTGCAAGTTTTAGGTTTGAAGGGGATTGAAAGAATTTTGAAGGTAAATTATTCATTATTACAATTAAAACCCTACACCTTGACAACTCAAGGAAACTCACCTATAGAATTATCTGACAGTGATCCAAAAAATTTGCAAACAAAAATCAAAAGCTTGGATCCAGCTCTTGATGACTAGAAAATAGATTTGAAAAATACCTACTAGGACAGTCGCACCCCTAGAGGAAATATCTTCGTAAATTAGGCTAAAATGTATACCACAAGAGCACAATGTCCTAACCATTCCAAATACAGTGTCAAAACTCATGTTACAGTTTCCCAGTTTTTGAAAATTTGTATTTTCATATTAGAGCATGTATTTTAATTAGGTTAGTTAATACAATTCATTTCCAATCCATTCCAAGCCTCTAAAAGATGTAGATTTAGGTCTGATTGGCTCACCTTCAAGGTTGAAAGTCAATCTAATCACCTTGACTTGCATTCTAATGTTTTTTTGAGAAAGGATTGATTTTAGTGTTCTATGTATTAGACCTAGGATCCCTTTCTCATCAAAACATTTTGGTGAACCTGACAATTTTACATCAAAAACCTTCTGAAATCTACAATAATTCATCCTAGATCAAGGTTTCTCTTTGCATTGATTCGTATTTCTCATTTAGGATTTAATTTTTGCATCACAAAAAGCATAAAAATTCAAAAAAATATATATCATATTGCATTATAGGTTCCAATAGGGTTAGTTTCAAAAGTCACTCATAATTTTTAGATTTGTAAGTATCATTTACATTTGAATAGATTACTTTTTGTCAAAATTTGAAAAAAATTAGTATTTTTTTGCAAAAAGTTTCCTTGCGCATTTGAAAGAAAAAGTGTCATTTTTCTTTATTTTGTGTGAATTTGAAAAAAATATTGCATTTTACTATTGGAAATTATCATATCTCTAGGTGCATTACATGTATTTTCTGAAACATTCCATAATTGGGATAAATTTCATTTCATTTTTGTAAAATTTGAAAACCTTAGGTTGTTACATTATATTGCAACACTTGGAAACTCATAAAAGAAAAATAAATTCAATCCAAAACTGGGGTCTACACATTGTCACACAATCACTTCTTGTAACCTCTGCCTCTGAAACCTCTTCCTATAAAATTGAAATTTTAGAAAAACCCTATTTGGGACATAGGGGACCTAGGTGCCTCTGTCCTACCAAATTTGAGTGAAATTTTAGGTGTAGAATTATACCTTCTATCAGATTGTAAATTTGGGGTCTAATTTCTATATATGTGTTTGTAACATGTCTATAAGTCTATTTTTAGTCTTAGGATTTTGTTGATCATTAAAGCTTGTGCCTCTCTGAACAGCCTTATGGGAAATTCAGCAAGTGGGGGACCAATTTGTGCCTCACTGAATGATCTCCAGGATTTTTAAAGAAATTCGGCTCTTCTTTGTGTTTGGGGAAAGGGGGTAGAAAGAAATGCAAATAAAACATAAAGATGGCGATGTGCCAAATCTTTTACAACATTTCAAACCTTAATTGCTTCTTATAACTGATAAAAAGGACACAGAATGCCATAGACCCTTCATTGTTGGGAAGAGAATGAGCAGCAAAGGCTAGATAAAGCACAATACAAACTTTCAAATCTCCCCGTAGGAACCATCCATTAAGGTCCGATCAAATATAAGAAGACTCCAAAGATTAATAGGAATACTCATAAATCACAGAATCCTTCCTCCTTTACAGCATAATATGAAAAATGGTGTACATTTTACAGAAAATGAAAGAGTATAATAGACATGATCCAATTTATGAAAGATAGCATAAAACATAGAAGCTAACAACATGAAAATTAGTTATTTGAACTATCAATGTAAAACTTTTAACACAATATTTTCCACATGAACGAAATATGAAGGAGAGATTTAACAAAGCCCATGTAATGCATAATCTCAAAGATTTCTCCCAAATAGATCAAACCTTTATGATATATTAACTGAAAAATAGAGGTCAAATGTTAATCTAATGATAGGCTGAATTAAATATAACATGAAAAAGAGAATAAATAGTATTTTGTAAAGATCCTCTTATTATTGAGAAAATAGAGCTCCCTAAAACTGTGTCTATATTCCTTGAAATATTTTTCAAGAAAACCTTTTAAACTGTGGAGCTCTGAACTCTTTACTCACTGCTACCAACCCTTATTTATAGCTAGAAGAAGAGGACACCACCACCAACAATCCAAAAGAAGAAACTGCCAGATGCTTGAATCTGATAGCTCGTAATCCAATCTTAGATCTTGATTAGATCGCAACAATCTTTGCTCATTAAGTATCAACTGCTTTATTAATGGTTTCAAATATTTTAGCGAAGATACACTGTCAAAAGAAAATCAGATTTTAAACATAGCCTGGAAAAATCTGATCGATTAGCTATGGAGGTTGATGATGTCGACTCAAAGGTTCCACCCCGAAAGTAAGACCCCCACCGCACTTCTCAATGAACCCCACCCAAAAATGATCTTTCCGTGGAAGATACAAACTTCCCAATGAAAATAGATGGTGTGCCAAGCAAGCGGGCGATTTCAGATTTTATGAGAGCAGTTTTGAAGAAAATCCTCGCCAAGCTAACATGTGTTCTAGTTCAAGACTAAAAGGGAAATGATATATATAAAGTCACGAAACCACCATGTGGTGCATTGTGCATCTTTATGTGAAAGCAATCTTCGTTCTTTGGGTGCGGATCCATCCCAAAGTAGAAAAGAAGCAAGGGTCAGAAATCAAAAAATATTCAAAGGAAAAAATGGCTTTATAGTTTTGGCAACTCACAAGGGACCTTCACTTGTGGAGGCATGAACCTAGACCTTTGGCAATTCCTGGAGTTTGAGGAAAGCGGCATGTTGTGTCTCCCAATCTACATCTATGGGTCGAATGAGGGTGCATAAAACTTCATATGTTTGATCCATCTCAAGGACTTCTTTAAAAGAAACTCCTCCAAACCTTGATGAGATAGCTCTGATCTAGTAGTATAGTCGAGAAAGGGGAAGGAATTTCTGCTCGATCTCCTTAATAGTGGGTGATGAGCTTAAACCCTATAGAGCTGTGGAGGTTTGGATTCTAAGCCTGATTACATCTACGATCTGCTCAATTATTAACACCACTCCATTTGATGAGAAAAGGGCAGGTAATCCTGTCTGGAGTAGAACATAAAACTCCTCCATGATCTTGTTGACCTTCTTATTCAACTCTTCCTAGAATTTTTTACCATTTGATGCGACCTATGGCAAATGATGAATTCATTTTCTTTCCTCGCAGCTAACCGTCAATCAGGAATTGTGGCATCCCTTAAAGCTTCCTCAATTGCCTTGCACAATTTCGTGACCAAGATCTTTGATTCCTCAACCTGGGTGGCGTATATGTGGAGAATTTAGTTGACCATCGGGCTAACTTTATCATTTAATTCTTGAGCGTCCCTTAGAAATTGCAAGGTCAGCTTCAGAGCTGCAACTGCAACTATGATTCTCTCCCAATGAGCAAATATTAACTTTTTTAGTATCAGAAGGATTCTAGATCCTTGTGTCACAATCAGTTCCCACTGGAATTGGGACTCCCTTTCCTTTATGCTTTCCTCTAATGGACTCTTCTCTCGAAATGTGTTTGTAAGCTCAAAGTGTAGCTTCCCAATCTCTTCGTCACGAGTTTGCAAAATAGACTCAATATCTAGCTTTTCTTATTTTTCCCTTTCTACTGCTTGGGCCTTTTGAAGATCATTGAAGGCTTGGTATCGAACGCTATCCAATTCCTTCTGCATATCCTTTTTTCTCTAATCCATCTCACTAAATATCCTTTGCATCTCATTAGACATAACATTTTCCCTGGTTGTATCAATGTCCATCTTCTTTTGTTTGTGTTGATACTTTGTGCTTGTCTCACATTCAACAATGATCTCACCTTTCAATTTCTCTACCTGATGCAGAGCATTGTGGGCTTCAAAAATTTTTTAAAGACCCAAATCAGATATTTTGAAAGATCACCCAAACTCTCACAAAACTCTCATTAATGAAACATGGTTTCAAAGGCTACAAATACACCAAAAACTAAAATTAGATTCCAAAATATTCATCAAACCCTAGAACACTTCGGTTATCATGAGAATGATAGGATTAGGCCAAACAAACTCCCTTAGAACACTGATTTCTTCATTCTTCCATAGCTCACTCATAAGAGGCTTATTTGCTTCTAGTATTCCAAAAGGACAAAATTGGGTGTAACTTTCCAAAAAAATTGAATCTCCCAAAAAAAAATACAATTTCAAGTAAACATTATGGCCTTCTTAAACATATCAAGAAACCAAATAATGTTGCTTTGGAAAGTATCTTTCAAATCAGGCCTACAACGCTATTTTTAGGGGCAATTGGCCCTATTTTACAAAGCAAGTATGTGAAATCTTTAGCCCAAACTTCTAATATCCACTCCAGGAGTTTTAACACATCCCATAGGTTCCATTATGTCATTTTTATCTCCACCTTTCATCACTTTCTTGTTGCCCCACAAATTCTCTAACCTACTTAGTTTCCTTCATAAAGGACTATCATAGCATATCTTCTGAACCAGACCTCTTCTCTAGAACATAAAGATAGTTTTGAATACTCTTTTGGAAGTTATTAAACATATTTCAAAATTTTCATAGGTTTTTTTTCAAACATAAGCCCTTAAAATTGATTGTCCCATTTTCAAGGAGGTTAAATTAAGCTAGTTTAACTAGGTCAATATTGGATTTGTGAACTTCAGGCCTTAAATCACCTAACCAATGCCTCAAACATAAAAATTTGGATCTTCACAAGATTATTAAACCATTTCCCACTTTATTCCAAAGTCTTTTCTTTAAACCCTAACTTCTAGTCATGCATTCATGCTCAAAAATCATGAAAAATCTACTAGGGCAGCAACAAAACTTATGCAACTTGCTTCCCCTACATCTGCAAACACAACCAACTTAAAAACCAACTTGATCTAACCCATTCCATTGATTTAAAAATGTCTCCATTGGTGGAATGGTTTTTTACTCTACTTTAGACTCTCAAACCCTTAAAATGAGGGTTTTAAAACAGTTTACAGAAAAAAGACTCAAACAAGCTTTATACTTAATAAAATCCTCTCAAATCAAGTTTTTTTGAAAGATAACACACTGTTCTACCAAAACCAATAAATATTAAGGCCTGGTGGTGTTGTACAGGTTGTACAATACTTGCAAAAACAAGGAAAACATTGAATCTGCAGAAACAAGGTACTTTTATTCCAAAAACTCTTCAAGATACAATGTTCCACCACCTTTCTTGCCTTCACAAGGCCTTTTAAACATATTAAATTAGTTATATTTTATGACCCTTGAGTTTCTAACATCCAAAACCCTTCCCTTTACAAAGTGACTCTTCATATTCCATTTCTTGCACTTTTTGCAATTTTGAAAATATTTGCAAGATTTTACAATATTTGAAAACTTGACCATAAAACCTCCTAGAAACCTAATCAAATGATTCAAATAAATTAAAATGGTCCTACCATGACCTTACTTCAAACATTACAAGATTTCCTCATGGAGGCATTAAGTTTACAAGGTGCCTTGCACCACTACCTCAACACAAAGTCGACCCTACTCATTTAGGCTGCTTCAAGCAACTTAGTTGCTTCTTCTTATTGACCCTGCAACTGCCTCAAGTGGGTCATTTCTACAGCTTTTCCTTTGATCTCAGCCTATAGCCTATCCACCATGGCCCTTACATTTTCCAACTCTTCCTTGTGCTTCTTCAACCTTTTGTCGAGCTTCTCATAATCGGTGTAGACCACCTTTTGAGCTGCTTTGGCCAAAACCACCTTGTCGCACAGGAGAGTCTCATTTAAATTAAGGCCTACTGCCCTAATTTCATAATATTCAAACTAAATTTCTCCCTTTGGCTTGGATGTCAATGACCTCATGGAAGCGACTAGAAGAGCATTATGCTCTTCATCAAAATAGGCCTCAGTCTTCTGAGTAGTTGGTGTCAATACTTTGTGTGGAAATCAAAGCACCTAGAGGGAGACTAAACTAGGTGATAGAAGGGGAGGCTTCAGCCATTTGAGGTTGTAGAGAGGCGAAGGGAAGCATTATCATGGAAAAAGGCAGGATGTCGTATGTGGATTGTGAAGGGGAGACACCCATTGGAGTGAAAGGGGAAGTGGGTGGAAAAAGAGGCATTTTCTTGGTAGAAAATGGGTTTGGTGAAACTGGTAGCATGGATGCTTCATTATTTTCAATGGGTTCCCTTGATAGGGTGATTAGAGAATCAATTGTGGCTGACCCGGATGATGCTCACTCAACGTGCGGGGTTTCTTCATGGGGTTCATTCTCAAATATGGTTAGGAGTGTGTTCAAATTGAGGACATAGGAACTTGCGGATGAAGGATTATTCTCAGTAGTGTTGGAAACAAGCAACACTAAGAGGGCGGGGGTGAATCAGTGTTGTGCAAATACTAAATTTATTATTCTAATCTTTAACTCACTTAAGCTTTCAACAAAAGAAATATTAATGAATAGAAAGCAAAAAATCACAACACCATAACACCAGGATTTTTATGTGGAAACCATGTTAGGGTAAAAACCACGGTGGATGGCCAATCCACAATATAATCTGAGTATACCCAAAAGAAATATTACAAAATGGGAATGCACTTGCATTCAGGCACACTGCCTAGACCTCACTGCTCAAAATAGAAAGGTTCAATGCCTTACAATGATTTGGATTTGATCCAACATAATGAACTGAGAGATTAGCATCTACAAATGCTTGATTACTATTCTGGTTAAGCTCAACAATAGATCTTATGTCCTTCTGACTGATTCAGCAATTTTGCTCTGCTCTACACAAACTTGCACTACAAAAACCTTGATGCACAAATGAAACTGTGCATAATCGCTTAATCGACCTTCTGATAATCACAAAAACTCTTCAACACATCTTTTGCACACACAAAATTATATAACTAATCACTTATATATATATATGCAACAAAGGATTTAGTTGCTACAAGTCGACTTCAATAAAACTTAAAAATATTAGCAATTGTCGGCTCAAATCTTGAGTAATATCCAATGCGCATCCACAACAGTCGTCCACAACTTAGCTTGGACCCAAAACATAATGATCAAACACAAAAATATTTGAATAAACATTCCTTGAATATCCACAACACATTATATCAACTTAGTCGGCCACAAAACACTGATAAACAGAAAGATATCAACCGGATCTCCAAACTTACAAATAGATTGGTATGAGGCACTAAGATTTTTGGATAACATAAGAAATATATTGATAAACCTCCCATGAGATCCACAACTCAAAATAGTAACCAAAAATCTGCACGTGAATCGATGATCACCAAACTACCAAATGCTTTGTTCTTCTAATTGTTTACAAACTGTTTGTTGGTGGGACCAAATGAAGATGTGTGGATCAGTCACTGACTAGGGTTTCCATTAATGACAACACCTGAAAGCATTTTTAATGTCTCTTTCCAACAATCTCCCCCTTTGGTATTGATGGCAACACTTAGTGAAAAATGACTAAACGTCAGATCAGTACCACCATGAACTACACTGCCACTTCAAAACTCCAAAAGGATCTACAACACGACTCCCCCTAAGATTACTCAACATTTTTCACTGTACAACTCTCCCCCTTTGACATCAATGGCAAAAATTAGGGAACCAAAAAGATAACAAAATTTCAAAATTGTACAGGCATGATCTGGTAACTTACAGAAATTGGAAAATATCTACAAAATCTCTCTTCAACACACTTAAATTTGTGTCCCAAACCTTTTTGAAACTCTCCAGAATTGTTATGTGACCACAAAGTAAATAAGACAGAGTTTTTGCAGCTTCAAGATTTACTAGGTCACGAGCTACCAAAGCATCTTTTGCCTCTTTTAATGCATTTACCATTATTTCAATCTTTGGACAATCCTCTGAGTTCGCATGCTCTCCCTACAATCCTTTCATTTTCATGCTTCAAACTCCTTATTTTATCAAGCAAAGATATTACCTGAACTTCATGCTCACCAATATTACCAGCTAATGGATCAAAAGCATCAGAAAGGGTAGCCAACTATTTTTCAATATCCTTCACCTTTTTCTCATTGGATTCATTGAATTTTGACAAAACTAAACATGACATACACTTTTCCACCTTTAGATAAAGTATCTTGAATATTTCTCATGCAAGTGGCTAGTAGAGTTTTATCTTTTGCAATTAGTTCTTTCAAACCACTGAATCTATTTTCCTTAAACTCCATCTAAACTTTAATCATGGATGATTTTTCAAAAGATTCAAAGTGAGTACTTATAGAATTTATGAGCATTTTAGCTCACCGGAAGAGGAACCAAACGGATCCTTGACATGAGTAGGCATTAATTTTTGCAGGACTCCAGATGCAAGGCTTAGCAATTCACTATCCTCTATGTGAGACTTCAGAATCTTCTCATTGGCCTTAGCTTGAGCAATTGAAGCAACCTTCATCATCTAAATTGGGGAAAAAGTAGATAGATTGATTGAGCTTTCATCCAATTCAGGATCAAACTCTTCTTGTTGTTCCATCAGAGATTTCTTCACTGCCTCAGCAATGTCTCTTGCCTCCACTCTGATTTCTTGATCTTTTTCTTCTTCAACCTTGGGTTCTTTAGAGACTGTTTCTAGATTGCCTTTAGGCACTTCAACTTCTTCATTTTTTACCTCCTTCTCCTCAGCTAATACCACCTTAGGAACTCCAGTTTCCATAGGTATTTATGTATTTTCCACATCAGGAGGAATGTGAAAATCCTCAGCATCTGCATTCACTTCCTCATTTCCTAGAACATTTTTAGTATTTACTTCCTCAACATTAATCTTATTCTTTAACAAAAACGCTTCCAAAATTTTCTTGGTTTCACTAACCACAACATCAGTTTCAGTGATCATGAGTTTCTTCACCCTCAAGTCTTGCTTTTAAAATCCTTCTTTTCCTTTTCAAGGAGTGAATTCATCTCCTCTATTAACATTTTTGGACATAGATTTGCAAGAATTCTTTTCCTCAGATTCTCTTCTTCTATTCTGGCATTTAATATTCTTGACTCCAAAACATCATACAAACTCTTGGGTAAACCAGACATGATTTCAACAAGAACTTTATTGAAAATGTTCATATGTTTAATTGTGGCTTCTTCAAGAATTCTTTGACCGAATTCAGTAAAAGTTTCAAACCATTCACAGAGGGGCTTAAGATTACCATCCTTAATAACTGCTTTCTTAACTTCCTCAACTGACATACCAGGTTTATCAATTTTTGCCTTCTTTGCTTTTTCTTCTTTACCAGAATATTTTCTCTTGTTTCACTTGACAGCCTAAGTTCTGGTAGCTTTCATTTCTTTCACAACTTCCTCTAATTCAGTCTCCTCATCTTCTGAAGTGGCTTCATATATTCTTGTTCTTTTATTCTTCTTCCTTTTATCGAAAGCCTTGTCTTGAGCTGGCTTGGCTGCAGGAGTGGACAAGGTTGGGGAGCTCTTGGTAGATCTAGTGTGGGCAAAAGATACTCCCGAACTAGCAAACTCGGTTTTTGCTGACTCTTTTACTGCTTCAGCCTCATCTCTCTTTCTTATTTCTTCTCTCAAAGCTTATATAGGTAAGCCCATGCTTTATGTGAAGACTTTTACTTCTTTCCTTACTCTTCTGACTATCTTAGGCTTCTGTAATTGATCATGGACTTTCATGCTCTTTTTTGCATAGGTTCCAAACCTTTCTTCTATCAGATCCAGGGGCATGCTCAACAAGTGTTCTGCATACATCTTCAAAATCTTTTCCTCTACTTCATATCCCATGGGCATTATCCATATTTTTCTGGGATCAGCAGCTTCCATATGACATTGGTTAATATCCACCATGAAGCAGATAGTATCTTTGTACTGTTCCACAATTGAAGTGGGAATTCTTTCCCTAGCAAGCATCATATTCTAGAAATTTTTGAAGTACCCCCAGAGGGTAGTATTCCTGATCTATCGATCACCAATTCCAAAAAACATGTTCCTTATCTGAACAACTACAAGCTCATCATTTTTCCAATGAACTCTTCCAACACCTGAAACCTCAATCATGAAATAAAAGAATAAACATAGCAGAAAATTATCGTATTTGAAAGTATTCTTCTTGTCTTTCTTGATTTTACTCAAATTCTCCATCAACTGACTTCTAAGCAACTCACAAAAGTCATAATCATCATTTTGTTTTACCATCTCATAAGCTGCATAGATGGTTGTACCAGATACAGAATTATCCCAGCTTGAATGATAGATCTTGTAGCCAATGACCATTGATGTGAATTTTACATCCACTTCAGCAATGTCTTCTATTGTGATTTCCCTTCTATCCCATTGAGCACCTATTGCATCAGTAACCTTCTCATTCTTCATGGATTTCAAGACTGGAAGTCTACCGGTGGAATTCAGACCCATGACTGTACATATAGCCTCTTTCATAATTTTAAATGGCACATCCAACCACATGAATTCGGCATGAACATGAATTAGAACATATCTCACCCATTCATTTTCTTCAAATATGGGAAATTTTGCAAACTGCGTGAACTTCTTCTCTTCTAGGGTTTTAAATTCTAGCTTTACAGTAAGATCCTCTATAATTATGTGATTGGAATACAAATTCATCATTTAAGAGCTTCCTAATTCTTCAATATTGGCATGTATATAAGCCCTAATATCTTTAGTATGCAATACTCTGTACGGTACAAATGAAAACACACCTAAGGGCTCAGTCTCAATAGACTTATAAGGATGCCATTTGAACTTTGGATGGGGTTTGTCCTTGACTTCGACTACCAGAGGAGTGGACATGATTGCAATTTCACAAATTCACAGGATTTTCGATAAATACCTTTCCATCGGATTGAAGTTTGATCGCAAAACCTTCTTCATGCTTGAATTTCTCCACAATTCAGCAAAGTTCACTCTAGGGCTCTCCAAACTGCTTTCCTTCAAAATGCAAAGTGACAAATGAAGGATGAAAATGTTCTTTTATTGTCCGCACACCTAACCCTTTTTGTCGCAATAAATTATTTTACCCTAACTCATCTGGTTATGTACTAAGATAGATGATTCCTCTGTGAATCTTCAAAACTTTATAATATTGCCTCCACTTGGTTGAACAACATCTGAAAAGCATCAATCCACTTACTGGACTTGTCCACATTCCAGTATCAATTTCCTACAAGGGGTTAAAAGATTTTTCTAACAGCTCCCCCTAGGCCAAAGGCCTAAAACTAATTCCTAAAGAAATTACCAAAAGCAGATCCTAGTGCTGGAGTATTTACTTCAATAGAGGGATTCTTCTTCACCCATTTCTTCTACATTTTCCTTCTGATCACATCAGTAGTGACTTTACCTTTTCTTAACATCCTGTTGCATGTTTTGATTTACTGGACCTCTTCTATTCCAACAAAATCTAGCAGTGTGGCCAAATTTATTGTAGTTGTAACACACAACATTTCTCTATCCAGGCCAATTGTTCCATTGATTTTGTCTTGATCTGTATTGGTTAGCAATATGCCCAAATCTATTGCATGCATAGCATCTAACATCTCTATGAAAATTATTCATCACAACTCTGCATTCACTTGACTTATGATCATACTTATAGCAATTAAAGCACTGACCTAAGAATGATGGTCCACTTGTGTTCATCCTGCTCCTACACTGAGAAGCCATATGACAGAATTTGTTGCAAGCAAAATAGTATCCATTGAGTCTTTGAGCATTTGGTTGTCTTATTAGATTCCTTCTAGCTCCATTCATCTGATTTCCTTGCCTGAATCTCCCTGGTCTGAATTTCTTTTGTCCAAATTTGGGATTTTCTCCTTCTTCATATCCAAGACCTCGCCTATCACCATCAATCCTCTTTCCTTTGATCAGTTCATCAAGTTTGGTTGAGCTTACATTAAATTTCTCCTTGTACTCATTTGCAACAGTAAGTTCACTTTTGAGATCGTCAAGTTAGTTTTCAAGCACCTCCTCATTGTTTTTAGATTGCTCCAGTTCATTATCCAATTGGCTGCATTGTTCATATTTTTCTTTCAAGGATTGTGCAAGATTTTCTTCATTCTTCTTTCTATCTTCAATCTCCTTGGTCATCTTCATCATGATAGATTCCATCTCAGGCTTCAAAGCAGTATTTTCTCTGAAAAACATTTCACATTCTTTTGTTTTCTCCTTCAAGGCATGACTGAGTTGTTCATCTTCCATACTTCTATTCTTCTGCTTAAGCTAATCACACAATTCCTTTCTTTTCTCCCTTGATTCATCGATTTTGTCTTTCAATGACTGAATGAATTTCTCTACACTCTCAAGATTTTCTTGCAATTCTCGGTTCTCAGACTTTGACTGGTCAAGATCATCTAGGGCCACCATAAGTTGTTGTTGAAGACTGCTTGTATCCATTGAAAAAATCCTTCCAAGATCTCCCCAATCTATTAGACTTCTTTCAAGGAACTAGCTCTGATACCAATTGTTGGAAACAAGCAACACTAAGAGGTGGGGTAAATCAATGTTGTGCAAAAATTAAATTTATTAAATTCTGATCTTTAACTCACTTAAGCTTTCAACAAAATAAATATGCATGAATAGAAAGAAAACAATCACAACACCATAACACTAGGTTTTTTACGTGGAAACCCTATTAGGGAAAAAACCATGGTGGATGGCCAATCCACAATATAATCCGAGTATACCCAAAAGAAAGATTACAAAATGGGAATGCACTTGCATTCAGGCACACTACTTAGAGCTCACTACTCAAAATAGAAAGGCTCACTGCCTTACAATGATTTGGATTTGATCCAACAGAATGAACTGAGAGATTGGCATCTACAAATGCTTGGTTACAGTTCTGGTTAAGCTCAACAATCGATCTTATGTCCTTCTGACTGATTCAACAATTTTGCTCTGCTCTGCACAAACTCGCACTACAAAAACCTTGATGCACAAGTGAAACTATGCATAATCGCTTAATCAACCTTTTGATAATCACAAACACTCTTCAACACATCTTTTGCACACACAAAATGATATAACTAATCACTTATATATATCCACAACAAAGGATTTAGTTGCTACAAGTCAGCTTTAATAAAACTTAAAAATATTAGCAATTGTTGGCTCAAATCTTGAGTAATATCCAATGTGCATCCACAACGGTCGTCCACAACTTAGCTTGGACCCAAAACATAATGATCAAACACAAAAATATTCGAATAAACATTCCTTGAATATTTGCAACACATTATATCAACTTAGTCAGCCACAAAACACTGATAAACAGAAAGATATCAACCAGATCTCCAAACTTACACATAGCTTGGTATGAGGCACTAAGACTTCTAGATAACATAATAAATATACTGATAAACCTCCCATGAGATCCACAAATCAAAATAGTAACAAAAATTTGCACGTGAATTGATGATCACCAAACTGTCAGATGCTTTGTTCTTCTGACTGTTTGTAAACTATCTGTTGGTGGGAGCAAATGATGACATGCAGATTAGTCATCAACTAGGGTTGCCATCAATGACAACACCTAAAATCATTTTCAGTGTCTCTTGCTAACAAGTAGATGAAGGGGAAGGAACAACCAAATATGCAACAGAAGAAAGAAGGGGGGCGCAAGACTTACTAGGTTGTGTGAGCCAAATATCCTGGTGAGGCGGACTCCACCTCTTCTTCTTCTTCTCTGCTTGATACACCCATTCTTCCTAAGCTTTGGACTTGTCTTTTCTTCATAGGGGTCAAACTGGCGAACTCAGATTCCTTGGTGGTTGATCCCACTGAAGCTTGGGCTCTTGTAGTTGTGGAAAAGCTCTTCGGGGACCATCAGGTCCTCTTTTTCTTTGATGGGGCACTGGTGGAAGATGTGATCTATGAGATCTTTTGTTTTTCCACCTTCCCTTTTCCTTTTCCTATGTTAGGCTCCTAAGGCTAGGAGGTGTAGAGTGTCACTTTCTTCAGTCCAATCTCCTGATCAAACTCAGGATTACTATCATCGGTTCTGGCCTCTTTGTCACAAATTTGGTCAAACTTCTTATCATGCAGCTTGACATCCCCATACATGGCGTTAAAGTTCTTGATTTCCTATTGGAACCTCCAGAAGTCCACCCTCTTTCTTTCTAACCATCCCAAATGCTTCAGTTGTGTGTTGAGAGACTGGCCTATCTGGATGCTTTGTTGGAACTCTACCACCCGAACATAGAAGTCAAGCCATGGTGAATGGTCACATGGTATGAAAGCCAGGTTGATTTAAAACTCCACCATTTCCTCAGTCAAGTTCTTTCTTGATTCAAAGTACTCACACTTTTTATGTTTTATAATCGGGAGGTGCCTTAGTGGATTGTAACTCCATGTGTCGCAAATGAGGACTAGGCCTAAGTGAGCCAATTTGCTAGTAAGCACATCCCACTCCTCCCTTTTCACAAGTGTTACTTGACTATTGGCAATGGTAAGGGGGATTGGGTAAAGTTCTTTCTTGTGTCTTTCGATGTTATAGGATTTGTCAATAATAGTTGCCTGATGACATGCCTCCAAAGCGAAAGTCTTGTCTGTTACAAATTTAGGGAGTCTAAAAGGCTCCTCAACAAAACCATGGAATTTGATGAAGGAAAAGTCAGCTCCCAAAAAATAATCCATCACGGTCTACTGGCTTTTCATCCATTGTAATACTTCAAGGGAAAAATGACCCAAAGGATGTGAGGACAAATCTAAGAGTACTAGTTTCAAGAAGTAGTCCACAAATAAATAGTAGTCCTATGTCTTGGAAAGCACATGGGTCTAGACCGAAACTAGTTGGGAGCACCCCTTTACATCAAACCTAAAGAGCGACAAATTCCTTTCAAGAAATTCAGGGTTCTGATGCAAAATTAGATGTGCCAGAAAAGAAGAATACCTGAATTTAAAAGTAGTGCCATAATTTTTTAATTGATCCAGCATCCTTTCACCAACTACATTAGCAAAATCAAAATACTTTTGGCTTTTCTCCCTCCTGAGCATGAAAACCAAGCCCATCTGAAAAATATGAACCTTTTCATCATCCTCAAAGCTATAAATATAGGAAAACATTGTGAAAGTGACCTATACACCTAATTTGAACTTTCTTCATAGTAGAGGGAAGACAAGTTGATCGCCTTTTGGCTTCTCATCTGTTTCATCTATATAAAAATTCAATTGCTTGGTTTTGGTTTTCCAGAAATCCTCCATTGTCCTATGCTCGAATCTTTCAACATTCCACTTTATAGGGATGCACAACATATCTCAAATGGCCGCTACATTAATTGTAACCCTTAACCTATTGACATTTATAACCCTTGTTTCTTTATCTAGCCTCTTTGCACATGCATCCACCAACTCTGGACATGAGTGAATGGCAAGCAACATGAATTATGGAAAACCACAATACTAGAGCCATGATGCAAAGCCTTTAGTTCCCCCATAGGTAACCATTCTTTGCATTGCCCCCTCCCTAAGGTTTTAGGGTTTAAATGTAACTTTGGTCAAAAATATTATCTACAAAATCCATAACTATTTCCTTCTTAATGAGGTCACCTACCAGTATGATTTTAGTATGAGTGAAAATCTACTCTTTTGGTACTAAGGCATTAGCAAACGAATCCCTTCCAAAGATGTTAGTGTAGCCCGATCTGGTAGACAAAACTCCAGCTCGTCAATTAGAAGATGATGCCTATGCCATGGTTGTGTTTGAAGAGTTTGCAGAAATCTTCTTTAGAGAAATAGTTGCTTGCAATTTTTGATACTTAGTAAAAACTTGCTTTTTGGGTGCATTTAATTTCCTTCCACGTACATGCAATAAGGCTTATCATTACCACCAGCTCACTAAGTGCTACCAGCAAGGCGATACGTCTGGAGTAGGAATCTATATCCCTCAAGAAATCCAACTCTTCCGCAAGAATGTAATTAGTATATATGCCCTTCGCCGCCTTTTTCACAAATAAGCCTTATGCGGTGGGAAGCATGCCTTTAGCACTGGAAAGTGTGCTTTAAGCGATGAAAAGTACTCTAAAAAAGACATTTATATTTGATTTGTCAAAGTTTAGTGCTTTATTCAACATCTTTTTGCATGAGCAAGTAGGCTGGCATTGGTGACGCTAATGGACACATGGCAATAATCGGTAAGCGTGAGAATTTACTCCCAATGCCCAAATTGATTTCTCAAGGCTTGGTATAGATTTTTCGTATGATTCATTCCTTGTCTTATGTCGCCTTGATATTTTCTCTGTTATCGTCCAACAAGAAATGGATTTTCCATTCATCAAGCTCGTCGATGCACCTTTTCTACAAATAGCAATGTCACCTCAGTGGAAAAATCATTGAATTATCTCTTTAGTTAGTAAGCTTCTATCATTGTAGCTCCGTTCTACTAACCTTAGTCAATTTGATTCTATCATGTCTGGCCTAGGTACCCCCATTCAGCTCTTACCATGAAGGCCACAATATTCCTCCGTAGGTGAAGACAACAGTGATAGAATTAAATGCCTAGTAAAGAAGAATGACTGCCTCATCACTGTGGCGTTTAGATGGGAGGGAGAGGTTTAGAGAGAGAGAGAGGGGAGATAGAGATAAGTAGAGAGGGAAGAGGGAGGGAGAGAGATGAGATAGAGAGGTGTAGAGAGAGACACTTGGTAGGGAGTGATGGATAGAGAGGTAGGTACAGAGAGGGATTGGGGAGATAGAGGGAAGGAGAGAGTGAGGGAGGGAGAGAGAGAGAGATGAGATAAAGAGAAATAAAGAGAGTGGTAGGGAGTGATGGAGGGAGAGGTAGGTAGAGAGAGCGAGAGGGGAGATAGAGAGAAGTAGAGAGGGAAGGAGAGAGGGAGAGAGAGAGGAGGGAGGGAGAGAAGGAAGGAGAGAGAGACAAAGAGAGATATAAAGAGATAAAGAGAGAAGGATGGACAAGTAGAGAGGTAGTTCTTGAGCTCAAGGGAGAGAGAAACAAATAAAGGGATGAAGATAGTGAGAGAGAGGTCTAGAGTGTAAGAGACAAACAATGAGTGAGATAGAGAGAGAGATGATACAACTTGTTGATCACTAAAATTTGACCTCCTAATTAGTGAAATTTGACATGTTGACTACTAAAATTTGACTATTTAAAAAATTATAAGATCTTCCAAAAACTAGAATTTGCATTATAACTCCTATACATTATAAACCACTCTCAAATATCCTAAAACTATATGCATGTTTATTTCACATATATAGTTTCACTAACAAAGAAGGAGAAAGAGAAAAACAAAGAGAAAAAAATTCAATGCAAAACATAATGTGAGGGCATTATAATGTGCTCACATTTTTGCTTGCTTTGGAAATTTCCAAGCCTTTGGCTTGGATTTGCCTTGGGATCCAACCCAAAGGCTTGGAGTGACTTTCTAATGTCCAAAGACGTGTTTTTGTAAATTGACATTATCTCGAGCATGCTCCCCATCAAGTTTGCACATGTTAATGTCAAGTCAAAAAACACCATGGTAATGTTAAACTCTCTCTTAGTTATCTAACCATGTAATTTTTTTTGCATTTTGAGTATGTTATGGTTTTCATCTTTAATTTCTTTTGTTAGTGTATCCATTTTTTGTCAAAAACCAATGTTTGGTATTTTTAACTTCATTTTTAACTATTCATTGAAATTTTAAATAAATTATATTTTTAGAAACTAGACTCCATTCTACACATACTCAAAAAAAATATTTTTGATCATTTTTTTTAAAAATTAGGGGAGAGCATGCTCAAATATATGTTTTTCAGGATGTGTCCACTTTGAAAATTAGTAACAAATCATATATTCATCAAAAAAATAGCAGAAAATTTAGGGATAACCTACATGGTGTTGGCTAATTTTTCGTCGAATAAATTTTTGAAATGGTTTAAAAAAATTAACATTTTAGGGGGACCACACCAAACACTATGTTATATTAAAAAATAAAAATAATACCAATTTGTGTGGCCCCCCTTTTTGAACCCTTTAATCTTTACCATTTTCAAAAAAATAGCAATTTAGGAGCACTACAACTCTTTTTTCTTTGCATCTTAAAATTGTAAATGTAACTATCTTCAATTTTTCATCCAAGGTTAGTCTTTCATGATTTAAAAAAAAAGGTGGCCACTTAAGACCCCTTTTTGGTCCCCCATCTTTGTGCACTTACCCTATATGAGTAAAAGAACAAACTTTTGTCACACTTTCACCAACTTAATAGTTCCAAGCAAAATTGTTTCATCCTAAACAATTTCACCCGAAATTATGTGGCCTATCCCTTTGTCAATTTAAAATTTGACTTAATTTGCATGTATGTTTTCAATTGAAAGGTTTCAATCGAAAGTGTTTCGGTCGAAACCCTTTCACCAGAAATTATCTATGTGGCATCCTTATTGGCAGCCACCTCATCTTTTTTTTAAAAAAAATGAAACTTTCTATTTGAACATGATATTTCTTCATTTAGAATGATTTTTTCAAAAAATTAAAAAATACCTTTTTGTAGAGCTCATAGTCAAATAATCCAAATATATAACTTTTTGATATTTTGATTAGTTTTAATATATATTTTATTTTAAATAATGCAAGTAGATTGTTAAAATAAAAAAATGAGGCTAATTAAAAATTAAAAAAATACTAAAACATATTAAAAAAAATTTGAAAAACATATGGTGCACTAGAGGAGAGAATCCTCTCTAAAAAGATGTAATTTGTTTTTTGACAATGATAAAAAATAAAATTAAACAATAGTTGACATCAAATGAAAACTTTCAAATTCTGGTATATATGATTAACACGTTATTACAAGGAAAATATACATCATTTTTTTTCCATGCAATAAATATTGAAGTTATCTATTTGGAAAAAAATTAGGGAAAAATAAAATTGTTTTCTATTTTTTCTTAACGTCAACTTAATGTCATTTTTTTCATAAATTTTTAACAATTCAAATTCTGCTCTTAAATTTATAAAAAAATATCAAAACAATTTTTTAAAATTTTGAAAAAATATAGGAAAAAACTTCATCAAGGGTTCTACATTTCATTAGTTTACATCATTTTTTATATTAAAAACATAAAGACCACTTTTATATAGTCGAAGTTGAGAATTTTTATTTGTGTTGGCCAATTCCTTTATAAAAATGTGATAAAGGTTTATACTTCTACCCATACCCATTTCCTCATGGATCGGTACATTGTTGTGGTTAAGTTGTCAAAAAAGAAGGTGTATTTTCGAGGGACCCAAATAAAATATCACAATAACTATCAATAGAAAAATAGGAGATGTGAGAATAATGGAAGTGAGATCTTATATGATGATCACTTTTCTACATCTAATGTTAGCCTATACGTATTTGTGATAGTGAAATCCCTTTTATCTTAATTTAAAGATCCTCAACCAATTTAGTTGTTATTCATTAACAATTACACTTGTCCAATATTAGAATTATTCAAGTAGTTGTTTCTTATAAATCATTAAAGGTGGTGTGGATGAATGAGATATTATTGTTCTTTATCTTTAAAAAGTTTCTTCCATAACTCCTCAATAATAAAGTCCATGGTGAAAATGGTAATACCTTGTACAAATATCTTATACGACGATCACTTTTCTACATCTAATGTTAGCCTATACATATTTATGATAGTGAAATCATTTTTATCTTAATTTTAAGATATAAAGATCCCCAACCAATTTAGTTGTTACTCATTAACAAGTACACTTGTCCAATACTAAAATTATAAAGCCCATTATTTGCTTTTATCCAAACATATAACATTTGGTATACTCACCACATTTGATGCAAGTAGTTATTTCTAATAAACCTCTAAATATGGCATGGATGAACAAGATATTATTGTTCTTAATTTTTAAAAAGCTCCTTCCTAAAACTAATTACAAATTCATAACTCCTTAATAATAAAGTCTAGAGTGGACGCACAAGTAGCAAAGTTGGCTTGAGTCTTGGGTTTGCTCCCCAAGGTTTTGGATTCAAATCTGGCTTGGTCTTACCCAATGTGTATGGCTAGCAAGTGGTTTGTGTGCATCTTTAGAGGATTAGTCTCACCTCAGCTCACCCCACCCAAACCCCAACTTGGCAAAAAGTAAGACTAAGGCAAGGCTAGTTAAGTGTTGGGTTGGGTCACAAGATACTTCTGGCACAACAAAAATAATAACAATAATAATAAATTCCATGGTGGAAATGATAATACCTTGTACCAATATGAACACACAAAATCCATAAATTAAATTATTAAATAATACTTATATTATATATTTATATAATCTATAATGTTTAATTAATCTTATTATCAATCAACAAAAATATGTATTGCATTCCTAACAATCCAAATATTATTCAATTATAGAAATAATTATGATGAAATGTGTTATACAATAATATTAAGAAAACGAATATAAAAACAAAACATACCCAACATATAATTAACAAAAGAAATATTTTATGTGAAACCAACATACCTGTCTTTAAACTATACTCGTCTCCCAAAAAGCTATAGATGACAAATTGATTTGATTTGACAATAGATCTTCGTAAAAGGTATCTTTACATTAAAAAAAAATTAAAATAGGTATGCTAGTAGTTTATTTTGATAAGTATTAATATATTTTTTATTTTAAATAATGCAAATGGATTTTTAAAATAAAAAATGAGATGGTTAGAAATTAAAAAAATACTAAAGCATATTTTTAAAAATTGAAAAACACATGGTGCATCAAAGGAGAGAATCCTCTCCAAAAAGATATAATTTGTTTTTTGAAAATGATAAAAAAGAAAAATTAGACAATAGTTGACATCAAATGAAAACTATCAAATTCTGGTATATTTGAATAACACGTTATTACAAGGAAAATATACATCATTTTTTTCCATGCAATAAATATTGAAGTTATCTATTTGGAAAAAAATCAAAGGAAAATAAAGTTGTTTTCTATTTTTTCTTGATGTACGTTAGTTTTTTCTTAAATTTTTAACAATTTAAAATCTTCTCTTAAATTTATAAAAAAAAATATCAAAACAATTTTTTTAAAAATTTAAAAAATTATAGAAGTTTAGGGTTCTACATTTCATTAGTTTACATCATTTTTTATATTCAAAACATGAAGACCACTTTTATGTAGTCGAAGTTGAGAATTTTTATTTGTGTTGGCCAATTCCTTTATAAAAATGTGATAAAGGTTTATACTTTTACCCATACCCATTTCCTCATGGATCGGTACATTGTTGTGGTTGAGTTGTCAAAAAAGGTGTATTTTTTAGGGACCCAAATAAAATATCACGATAACTATCCATAGAAAAATAGGAGATGTGAGAATAATGGATAAGTGAGATCTTATATGACGATCACTTTTCTACATTTAATGTTAGCCTATACATATTCGTGATAGTGAAATCCCTTTTTATCTTAATTTAAAGATCCCCAACTAATTTAGTTGTTACTCATTAACAATTACACTTGTCCAATATTAAAATTATTCAAGTAGTTGCTTCTTATAAACCATTAAAGGTGACATGGATGAACGAGATATTATTGTTCTTTATCTTTAAAAAATTTCTTCCATAACTCCTCAATAATAAAGTCCATGGTGAAAATGGTAATGCCTTGTACAAATATCTTATATGACAAGCACTTTTCTAGATCTAATGTTAGCCTATACATATTCATGATAGTGAAATCATTTTTATCTTAATTTTAAGATATAAAGATTCTCAACCAATTTATTTGTTATTCAGTAACAAGTACACTTGTCCAATATTAAAATTATAAAGTCCATTATTTGCTAATATCCAAACATATAGCATTTGGTATACTCACCACATTTCATGCAAGTAGTTGTTTCTAATAAACCTCTAAAGATGACATGGATGAATAAGATATTATTGTTCTTTATTTTTAAAAAGCTCCTTCCTATAACTAATTACAAATTCATAACTCCTTAATAATAAAGTCTAGAGTGGACGCGCAGGTAGCGAAGTTGGCTTGAGTCTTGGGTTTGCTCCCCAAGGTTTTGGATTCTACTCTGGGCCCAATCTTACCCAATGCATATGGCTAGCGGGTGGTTTGTGTGCATCTTCAGAGGATTAGTCTCGCCTCAACTCACCCCCCACAAACCCCAACTTGGCAAAAAGTAAGACTAAGGCAAGGTTGGTTAAGTGTTGGGCTAGATTGCAGGATACTTCTTACACAACAAAAATAATAACAATAATAATAAAGTCTATGATGGAAATGATAATACCTTGTACCAATACCAACACAAAATCCATAAATTAAATTATTAAATAATAAATATTATATATTTATATAATCTATAATGTTCAATTAATCTTATCATCAATTGACAAAAATCAGATGTATTACATTCCTCATAATCCAAATATTATTCAATTATAAAAATAATAATGATGAAATGCGATAATATTAAGAAAACGAATATAAAAACAAAACATACCCAACATATAATTAACAAAGAAATATTTTATTTGAAACCAGCATACCTGTCTTTAAACCATACCCTTCCCCCAAAAAGCTATAGATGACAAATTGATTTGATTTGACAATAGATCTTCGTAAAAGGTATCTTTACATTAAATTTTTTAAAAAATAGGTATGCTAGTAGTTTATTTCTCTACAATTTCCTTGAAATAATATCTGGTCAAACTACCACTTGCCCATACGTAAGTTCCACGGTCTTAATTCAATCTCCCGTGACACCGTGGTAACCTAAAAATTGAGGTCAAATATAAGCATAACAGTCTAAAATAGTCCAGATTTCCGCAATTCCGGTGAGAAGGAAAGGCTTCCCAAGTATGAACAGAAATGAATGTGTCCCCTAAAACACAGTCACTGGGTAGGCGGCGGACGGTGAGTGGAGAGTGGAGAGGCCTGCACAGTAAAATCCACATCACACGCAACGAATTTTTCCATGGGGGCATAGACATTCAGCCCATCCGTCGCAATCGCACAGGCCACGCGGGGGTGGACCCCTCCAAGACTTTTTTTAACCTTCTCCAAACTAGTCCGACAATAATTGCTGTCTGGATATGCTCCATGTAAAATCCTTTCCCACGAGTGGTCAGTTACCTTACCTAATAAGCTTCTATAGATGACGAGTAGATGACGAGGTAAATGTTATGTACTGTATTTCCTGAAGAAGTGATGGCTCATAGAAGATACTAGTTTGGGTACTAATTTAGTGTGCTTCGATTCCGCAGGGTAATGGTCAAAGTTGGAGATCGAGAGGGGAAAGTAGGATTCTGTTTCTGCAAAGACATCATCAACAGATGTGCTGGTTTGTGAATGGGTCCAACTTTGAGTCGGAGTTTGAGTGTTTTTAGCAAATCTACTTGACTGGGCAGTGGATAAATTTCAAGTCCGCCAGGTCTGAACTTCTGACCGAGTGACTATATGCATGGCACTTATGTCCCGGTCAATGGACGGAACAGGCAATAACAGGGGCAACAGAAATAACAACAACAATAACATTCCATTGGGAGTTAACAGACACAGCAACAAGATCGGCAAGCCGCTGAAGCGCAGTGGCAGTGGCAGTGCTGCTTCTCTGCCGCCACAACAGGCCAGCAAGCAACCTCCGCCGCCGCCGGTGTATAACATCAACAAGAATGACTTCCGCAACGTGGTGCAGCGTCTCACGGGTTCGCCGCTCCCAGAGCGCTACGATCCGCCTCCGCCGCCGCTTCTTCCGGCCGCTGCGCCCGCACCTCCTCCGCCCAATCCCAAGCCGCCCAATTCGCGGCTGCATAGAATACGCCCGCCGCCGTTGAGTGCCCTGAACCCCACAAGCATGCCGCCGCAGCCGCTGCTGAGATCGCCGCAGTTTATGAACGCGGGGTCCCCGTTCTTTTCTCCGCTTCCGCCGCTAACCCCTGGCGACGCCGTGTGGGCTGGTAACGTAGTCATGGAGAGTCCTGTCACTCAATACATGAAGTATCTCCAGGATCAGGACTTTATGGCTGGCGGAGGCAGAGGCGGAGGCGGAGGCGGAGGAGTTTTTAATCCGTCGCCGCAGATACGCCACGCTGCACCTCATCAGGGTCTTCTGCCGTCTCCCCGCCGGCCTCCTCCGCCGCTGCCCTTGCCTTCGCCCACGTCGCAGTTCCTCCTGCCCTCGCCGCTACCCTCGCCGGGATCATTTTTGTCCTTCCCCTCGCCAGGGCCTTTCCCTTTGAATTTCTTCACACAGTCGCCGTCCGGGCAGTTTGGATTCCCCGGTGGAGGACCTTCGCTGCCACAGTCGCCGTTGCCGTCTCCCGGGATGATGTTTGCGTTGCAGTCCCCATCAAGTGGTTCGTATCGGCTGCCTAGTCCCCGCTGGAGAGAAACCGATAGGTCCTTCGCTTTTCCAGATCCAGACCGCCGCCTGTAGTACTACCCTACTGCTTACCCTTCTATGCAATTCGAGTTTCTGAATTAAATGATTATTGGACAACTAACTGCAAATTCAGTTGAGTCAAACCGTTGTTTGTGCTGTAACAAAAGTTTGGGGACGCTGTGAAGGAGAGAGTAATTGAGGTCTACACAGCGGCGAGAATTTGAAGGATTCATGAGGGGACATTGTTCACCTTTTCTTCTTTTATCATGAACACAGAGCATGATGTAATATAAAGTACAATTTTTAACAGGTTTAATTGTCAGAGCCGATTCTTTTGCCTGGATGTAACCTTCCTAGTATATATGCTTGTGAATTTACAAAAGAGTTCATGTCTCGCATTTCATCTCTTAAATCACAGAGGTACGGTGTGTTTTCTTTTTCCTAAATTGAGAACCCTAGATTTGATTCTAGCTGCAGTTTTTAACACAAATGGTGAGTTGAATTCAGACATATGTTAAGATACCATGTTTTGTGGTAATTGATCAGTTAACACGGAATTTATTACAATTTATTTTTAAATTCAAGTACTTTGGACAGTCAATTGGGCATTTTGGTCTATTTCTGCGTCACCCACAGACACGACAGAGTCGAATGTTGCACCGACAACAGAAATTTATTATTGGTAACCATAGGAAACATAGGAAAACTGGAGGTGAACTTCTAAGTTCTAGGGAAAAGGGAAAAAGTGTTTTTGTTAGAATCCTCTGACTGTTCTAACTATATAGAAAAAATATCCCATATTTGATATTAATTTGATTTTCCTTCATGCTATGGCTGATGTATATTCTCAAAAGGCATTTATTGCTGATAATTAAGTTAAAGTGTGTAAAGGGAAGAAAGTTTTTAGCCCGTGTTTATTCTTTCACACATACATTTCTGTTCAGAAACAGATACTTGGAAACTTTCAGATATTGTAGTTGGAAAGCATTAGAAAAAACAGGTTCTAGAAATAGGGGATCAGGAAAAATAGGAATACAGGGAATACATTTTTCTAGGAATAAGGGGGAGGCATTGGAAACTTAAGCAGAAGAAGTTAGAACTATAATGTCTAATTTCAAGCAGCCTGCTCCCCAGGAAGGGCACAGAACGCTTTTGGAAATGCTGTCTGCTCCTCTATCCCGCAGAAATTTCTGCGAGACAGAGTCTGTAAATTCCCGCTACCAGTAAGTGTTTTCATAGGCCCATAGTCCTTTTCATTTTACTTGTAAAAGTAAATTGACACCAAAAGTCCAAACTAGGGCATGCAGCACCTGATTTTAACATTAGTTGTACCTCATTCTTGCATAGGTGTAAGACTTACTTTGGAATGGAACAAGGCACTCCCTCGAAGTGAATCAATTGGTTTTCAGGATTCATGGATAATTATTACTTTTCAATGTTTTCATTAACCAGCCAGATGAAAGCTACCCTTATGTTTATAACTTTATTCTATGCTCTCTTAACCAAAGAGTTATGTTCATATTTGCTAACCTTGAGCAAATCTCACCCTGGGAACCATTGGGTGTGCTAATTGGAAAATGTGTAAAATTGTACAGAAGCATTTGTACTACTACTAACAGACCAAGGCAATGGACCCCCCTGTTTTGGTTCCATGGTTGAGTATCCTATAACCTTCATTGACCAACCAAAGCAAAACTTGAATACCCTAAATCTACACAGCAGAATACCACTGCACGAGCACTTGATTAAACTGAATTTGCTTCTCAACTATTCTGGATGATGCAGAAATATTCAAACTGTTACAGTAGGGTATTATAGCAGATTTCTATCCGGAAGTTTGATTAATGAATGTGTATGTCACCCACTTTAATCTGCCATTGGTTTATTGAATCTGCTTGAAATGGAAAACAAAACTGGAGTTTGGGAATGGATTTGGGATCAAGTATGGGTTTTAAACTAGATATTGTTCTTGTACGTATGCATACATAACATGTGTATGTGTGCTCTGTATGCTGAGCAGATGATTTGCCTGTTTTAAGATTGAAATGTAAAACAAACACAAAATGCTATGTTGTAATTCTTTACTATTGGAATGCCTTTTGTTGTTGTGTTAATTTCTTTAGCATACCTGTGCTCCTTCCATTCTTCTGCACGTTGCTTATATCGGGGCAAATAATGCATTAAGTATTAAATTGTCCTCTGAGCAGTGCTCTACTTTTTTATCACAATGGTTTCATGTTTTGAGATTTATCATATATGTGTTTCTCTTAAAAAAATACTGATTGCAAAGATTTTAGGATTATATCTGTCGATGAATGACATGTTGTGGCACCTCAAAAATGAAAAATCACAGCGAAAGAGTTCTTTATTGTACAGACTAAACCAGAATTTTGTACAGCATTCATCTTCCACATTGTGTCTGTCTTGAATGTGGAATTTCATTGCTTTGGTCTCTATCGAATCAGAGTTAAAGTTCCTTTTGGAACTAGAAGGCTGTAGGTTAATGATGACATTGCTGATCTAGCTGTAAGGAGCAAGATAGGCTTGATCGTTATTAGAATTTCAAAATTTTAGAAAAGTGTGCAGTTACTTCATTAGGAATACAGACAAGCCAGAAACTGCCCATTTGATGGCATTTTGGTAAGCAGCCAAGAATCTGTGGGTTGTAAATTGTAATGAGAAGCACTTCTTTTTGAGGCACTTTGGACGTAAGGCATTTGGGATATCTGTACCTTCAGAAGTAGCCATGATAGGAAAACAGGTTGGCTGGAAATATGTTTTTACAAGTTACTAACTACATAACCACTAAGGATTGGGCTCACACATACTTCTGCAGAATCCCTGGATGGCATTCTTTGGCATTCATACAATTATGCTAATATTTGTGACTAGTTATGCCCGTACATCACTTATTTTTCACTTTGAGGTAAATTTCCAGGTTGTCGATAATGCCAGTATGATAGTACACGGGTGTGTTGCCTCGTGGTAGGAGTGCACATATAATGGACTTGCTCAGGTTTTGAAATCTTCGGGAATGATGTCCTGGAGAGCAAAAATGCTATGTAAAAGTGGTTTTTAGAATAAGGGGACTCATGCTTTATAAATGTGATTAAATTAGAAAGGGAATGAGCCCTCATGTATTGTTAATTTACAGTTAGCAGAATATGCAGTCACTAATATGAATTATTAATATATAAGTACATTTCCAGTTAATTATTTAAAGATGTTGGTTTATTTCATAGAAGATGAGAAGGATATTTTGGTTAAAAAGAACACCGGCTATTGAACTTTGGGATGGCTATGACATGATGTGTCATAGGACACCATTTTTGTTCTCACCAGGAGTGCAATTAATTATAAAGAGAAGATAATAATGGTCGCCCTTTGAAAATGGTCTGCCTATCTATTTAGGGCTAACTGAAAGTTGGTCTTTTGTCTTTTATTTTTAGGCTGCAGGAATTGGAATCGGGTAGCCGTCCCCCTATAAACTGCAGTGCGTCTGGTAAACTTTTTTCACATGACCAGTGACACTGGCACGACACACCTGCAACAGGATGCTTAAGCCAATCAAGCTAGGCCCACTGCCCCAACTCAAAGTTGGTCTTTATCTTTTCGAACTTCTTACATTATTTTATTCAGTGGTTGCATATACTAGATCAGAGGATTGGCCTGCAGAAAACCCTTATTTGAATCTGGGGACTCCAAGAAAGCGTAAATTTCTATGTAACAGAACTCTATTTTGAAGGGTTGCCACTTGCCACTCAGTCCGAAGGGGGTTGGTGGCAATTTGTGTTTTATATGTTGTAGAATGATTATTCTACAGGCAGAAACTAAGTTTATCTTTGTGCTTTCACAAGCCAACTTAGCATCACGGCTCTTCTGAAGCATCGCTTGTTTGTCATTTAGAATCTTTTGAATATGACATTGTCTGTGTCAAAACTCTTGAATTGTTTTTGCAATTTTGCATTTCTTTTAGAATCACAAACAGGTATTTTCCCCACATCAAAATATGTCGTTGTTCTAATTTCTATTGGATGGATGATCTCGTTTACCTGAAAGCATCTGCTTTCAACTTAGGACAAAAGTGCAGCCTCAAGCTTGCGTAGATTGAGCCTTTTTGTGCTTAGAATAAGTTCCAAACTATTTCAATTGAAAAGTACAATTTTCATTTGGATTGTTGCTGTGATCATTTGGATTGTTGCTTTGATAATCTCACAGATCTGCGAATATGATTGTCATGAGGGAATGTTCGTTATGCAACTGTTGTACAAGCTCTTAACAGGACAAATATTATGGTGTCTTTTTAGTTTTCATTTTATTTTAGATGAACCAGAATCAAATATGCATAATTACGTTTGTAACTGGTAAGAGGAACCCACAAAATATGTCATACCGGTTAAATTTGTATTATCAAATATGGTTTTATAAAGCTGTCTCTTTTCAACTACTTGGATAACTATAAAATCATCTATAAATAATCAAAAATTATCTAAATTATCAATCACAAACAACAAAACACAACATTAATACATAACACAAATTAACTGGCTGGATTATAAATTGAAAAAACCCATCCTGATCCAAAAGGGAACCAAAAGATGATATGGAGCATCTATCAATCTACCTGATCTTGCCATTTTGTAATTATGTGTCCCAGCTCTTGATATTGATCAACCAATGTTGACATTTGTATGCATCCTCTTGATGCTTGACCCTTTGTTTCACATGCTTGTGTGACCAACACCTATTAGTCTGGTACATTTATTGCCTTATAGTTTGAAGATCAATTTTGCCTCACTTTTAGGCTACTTGACACAATCACATTGAAATTCATCTATTAACATGTCTGCCCATTTATACTACATGCAATACCATCAATATTATTTATTGCCCAATTACAATGATTACTGTCCTAATGATTTCTTGTATTTGTAGCACTTAGGTGCATCCTCAATTGGTGACCATCTGACCATATACACATCAGTTGATTCCACTTTGTCTTCTTTAGCATAAGCAACATCAATAAAAGATATGAAATCACTTGCTGATTGATTGTGAAAACCTACTTTTCTTTTTTTTGTGTTGAATAAGCTGAAAGAATTATAAGTCTTTGTGAAAACCTACTTTTACTTTCTATTAACCAAAAGGTAAAGAAATAGAACATAATTGCACTAGACCATTGCCTATCATCAATGCTCAATAAAAGGGAAACCAAAATTGAACACAATACATCAAATTAAAAAAAATTGCAATCATCAAACTCAAATGAATGTAGCTAGTTCTACCAAAACTACATGTCAAGGAATATGACTAATTTTTTATTGATAAGTTAATTAGGGCTCTAGGAAAATTCATCGCCAACAATTCACCGAAGGAAAATTCATCGCCTATGGTGAATTTTACTTGGCGGTGAATTGTTGATGGTGAATTTTACTTGGCGGTGAATTGTTGATGGTGAATTTTCCTTCGATGAATTGCTGGGGACGCATTTGCCGGATGTCGTTAATTAGATGGAAATATCCCTCTAGCCCCCTATGGGTCCTCCTACCTCTATTTTGACATCTCTTATGTTGTAGTAGCCAAATGTAATATGAAATCTTTGAAAGCTTCTTCATAAAAACAAGATTTTTAAACATGTTTCTAAAATCTATAAAAACATATTGATTTCTCTTAGGCATAGGCCTATATAATATAAAATTTATGACTTCAACATATTTATAACATTTATAAAAGCTTAAGATATTGGATTAAATAAAAAATGAATTTTTATTACAATGTTTATCACTCCAAAAATACCTTTACAAATAAATGAATATTTTTTAAAAACTTTTCTATATAAAGTTAGTCAATATAATATAAAATTTATGACTTCAAATAAATAAATTTATGTTTATCTACGTTGTCGGCTTCACTGTGTGGTGACTCTATGTCCATGGTGATTGTTGGGAAACCACTCATCTCGCCTCGCTCGGTGGACTGCATTTATGAGCCTTCCTGGTATGTTGTGCAGAGAAAAAAGAAGGGACTCTATAAACCGTAGCTTCAGGTTTTGGGAGACAAATCTGTCCCCTCAGATTTTGGGGTTGTCTATTCCTCATCCTTCATTCGACATGCGGTTTGTCGATTGTCCATGTCATGTTTTTGTTTATAGTTCATGCCATGTTTTGAACTAGTGTTTTTTGGCCTCAAGGGCTCTAAGTGTAAAGGGTACAACACCCTGTAAACGCTGCTTACTTTATCAAAAACATCTATGGAAACATAATGTATTGGATTAAATCAAAAATGCATTTTTATTACAATGATTATCATTCCAAAAATACCTTTACAAATAAATCTATATTTTCAAAAAACTTTTCTATATAAAGTTAGTCACTTTTTAGTTTTGATCCTTAAATCTATAAATAAATAAATACATTTATAAATGAACTTGACTAAGTTATCCATAATCAAATTATGACTTTTATTCCTATGTTTATTATTTACAATAAATTGACATAAAAAATTATCAAAATATAAATTGAGATCTCTTTAAAATTTTAGAGTTACACACACAGATAGTCAATGTAAGCTTCAAACTTTTTGATAGGCCGACTCCTTTATAACTTAGTTGCAATGTAAGCTTCAAACTTATAAATAAAACAGATTTATTGTGACTTAAAAAATTAAATCTCGTGTGTAAAACATAATTCTTTAAATATTTTTTCCTTAATTAACATCTTCTTAACCAAATAATTTGTTTCTTACAAACTCTACATTATAATAATACAGAAATGAATTTTTATTACAATGTTTATCACTCCAAAAATACCTTTACAAATAAATGAATATTTTTTAAAAACTTTTCTATATAAAGTTAGTCAATATAATATAAAATTTATGACTTCAAATAAAAAAAATTATGTTTATCTATGTTGTCGGCTTCACTGTGTGGTGACTCTATGTCCATGGTGATTGTTGGGAAACCACTCATCTCGCCTCGCTCGGTGGACTACATTTATGAGCCTTCCTGGTATGTTGTGCAGAGAAAAAAGAAGGGACTCTCCAAACCGTAGCTTCAGGTTTTGGGAGACAAATCTGTCCCCTCAGATTTTGGGGTTGTCTATTCCTCGTCCTTCATTCGACATGCGGTTTGTCGATTGTCCATGTCATGTTTTTGTTTATAGTTCATGCCCTGTTTTGAACTAGTGTTTTTTGGCCTCAAGGGCTCTAAGTGAAAAGGGTACAACATTACTTTATCAAAAACATCTATGGAAACATAATGTATTGGATTAAATCAAAAATGCATTTTTATTACAATGATTATCATTCCAAAAATACCTTTACAAATAAATCTATATTTTCAAAAAACTTTTCTATATAAAGTTAGTCACTTTTTAGTTTTGATCGTTAAATCTATAAATAAATAAATACATTTATAAATGAACTTGACTAAGTTATCCATAATCAAATTATGACTTTTATTCCTATGTTTATTATTTACAATAAATTGACATAAAAAATTATCAAAATATAAATTGAGATCTCTTTAAAATTTTAGAGTTTCACACAGAGACAGTCAATGTAAGCTTCAAACTTTTTGATAGGCCAACTCTTTTATAACTTAGGTGCAATGTAAGCTTCAAACTTATAAATAAAACAGATTTATTGTGACTTAAAAAATTAAATCTTGTGTGTAAAACATAGTTCTTTAAATATTTTTCCCTTAATTAACATCTTCTTAACCAAATAATTTGTTTCTTACAAACTCTACATTATACTAATACAGAAGAATTGTTGAAATAAACAGTCAAATATATTTTAATCAACAAATTACATATGAAATCTACTCCTTTCATAAACAACCAATACATTAACTACAGTACACCAAATCTTTTATTCTTCCATTTAATAGTAGTCAAAGTGGTATTTACATATTATATATTTTGGACGGCTACCTCATAAACACACAGATAACAGTAGCTGTCAAACTTCTGCCTTGCCAAGAGAAAGCAACATGGGTATTTCAGCTTTTGAATTTTCATGGGTTTCTATGATTTGTTTAAGCCAGATGTAGAAAATTGATAAGTAATAATTTGGTTCTACTGCAACAGATACACGTGAATGCAAGAAAAAAATTCGAAATTTGACTGTTGGAAATCAACGTCTCCTTTGTAATTTGTCTTAGATGATATCATTCAAGATATTATTTGTATACTCCACTACCAAAAGGTTGTTGACAAATGAGAGTTTAGGATTTGATCGTGGGGAATCATTACAGTTGAAGTTGCTCCATTATTGGACTTGAAACTCGTTGCATCCTATTAGAGTTTTTAACTTTTTGCATTATTGTCATCAGCTTTCCTTTTCCTTAGTTGAAATTTGTGCATTCATCTGGTGTATTTTATTAGTGATTTGATTTTAAGGGAATGAAAACTCGATCTATTTTTATATAATTTGGATAATAGAGTTAAAAAGGTTGATTATCGTTACAAATGTGATAAAATTTGGAAATAAAATAAATGTATGGGTATTTAGTTTTGATATTGATGAAGACATATTTGTAATATCATTTAGTTTAATAATGAAAAAATGAAATAATTATACATTTGGTAAATAATTATCCTATTTTTATTGGTCAAATCTAGCTTTAATTATTGAACCAAACAATGTTTAAAAATAGATGTTGATAACTTGGTAATTCAATTGTGTATTGTTAGACATCACATTTGTAACTATAAACAAGATCTCCACTAGTAGAGACTTGATCTACTACACAAAAGTGATCTTGCAACTTGTAGGAATGATGTGGCACTTTGTCAATTGTTGCAACTCACTCATCTTAATTTCAAGCATCTTAATGGTTGCAAGGGTGGATGGTGCTTAACAATAGCTAGTGAAATGGTCATCAATGGATAAATTTGAATTTTGAATTTAAAAAGGGAAGGAATCAAACTTGTGACTATATATGTGGCCTATGTCAAGTCGCACTAGCATATATGATCTAGGATTGTGAAAATGGGATTAAGGATCAAGAATGTGAGTCTAGGTATCAATGATGGAGGGGGATTAAGATGTGGGATGTCATGACTAATTATTGTATTTATAACTCCAATCAAAGTAGCCCAAAATATAAGAGAAAAAAGGCATAGGTATAAAGTATCACCATTATAGTAATATAAAGTTATAATGTTCACACCAGTGTTAATAATAGGCTTAGTAATAAATTCACTTTATGATTTTTAACTTTATCAAACAATGTTTAATACTAATAGTTTCATACCCATGTTATTTTTTCCTTACATTTTTGTCCCATTCAATTAGAGTGCCCTTTATAAAAAGTCTACACGTGACATATTTGTTAGAGTAAAAGGGTATTTTTCTAATTAGTTATGTATTTATTTAGGTTTCTTTTCACTCTAGCTACTTAAGCTTACTTAGGTCATGTGATTTTTGTTCCAAACCATAAGATGAGGACACATGTCATGATCTAAGTTTATCCTCACCTACAATTTCATCTAGGATTGTTTCTTTCCCTCATTATAAGGATTCATTATTGTATTATATACTAATGCACATAAATACACATTCATAATAATTGATATTTTTTTATCAACAGTCTCTTTGACCTCCATAGCAATTTTATTTTATTTTTTTCCCTTTTTGTGACAAGTGTTTAATTAGAGGTGATCCTTAGGAGCTGTAAGGTTGAGGAATCAACTCCAACATGATATGAAGCTCTAAATTTGCAATTCTCTATCTATTTTTAAATATTTTTGACCTTGAATGATTAAACAGTGCTTCCTAGAGAAAAATGGACCTCATTGTTGCATCTAGAACATAAAAAAAATATTAAGATCACCCATCTAAATCATAAAATTGAAGTTCAAAAAATTTGAGGTAATTTTTTTTGGTCTTGAAAAGAGCCTATGAAAATTTATATAGTCATACAATGTCATGTAGTATGTACCCTCTCCTACGTAAGCTCTACATGCCTCCATAGTTTTCTAGCATCATTGCATCAATTTTCTAAGGAGATGATAGGCAAACTTATTCATGGCAATGGTAGGTTTTTTTTTTTGTAACTATTTTTTCAAGGGGTCATTTTTTTTGGTCAACAACACTATTTTCCAACTAGGGGGTGTGCTTCATACTATTGGTTTTTCTTTTTAAATATGGCTAGTGTCAATAGTTGCTTGAAAGCTATCAACAATAGAGTACTGATAGGAATATCCCTATCGATGCCCAAGAAACTATCCTTCTAGTGATCAAAACAACTTTCAACTTCCAAAACTAGTTTCTCATTTTGCTTTTTAGTTATTTACAATGTTCATGTGATGTCGGATCCCGAGGAACTCAGCTATCTACATCAAGTCTTTTATCTCAGTTGATTTTATTTTCAATTTTGATGTTGAACGTTTTGACTATTTCTTAAATTCTCAATTTTGTTTTCAATTAATTTTTCTTGCAATCAAATACCATATGATTTGCACAAAATATTAATTTGGGAGACATAAGATTATATCAGAATTTTCATGGGTGAAATTGAAATTAAAAAGATGAAGAGTCATAGGGGGCATGAGGCAAGTGAGAAGGCAGTGCTGAATTGAAGAAGACAAGAAAAAGGCAAAAAACAAGAGACCTAAGGCCATGCCATAGGTTGAAGATGAAAAGATGTGCTTAAGGGAAAAATGGAGGGTGTGGCATGAGTGTGGAAGGGAAGGAAAAGAATATGTAAAGAAAATAAAAAGTGTAGCTAGAAAAGACAAGGGGTGTGTGGGAAATGGGTGTGAGTGCAACAGTTTAATAAAGTTTAGATAAATTGTGTGAAGGAAAAGGTAGCATAGGAATTTGGAAGAGAGAAATTTGAAATCCCAAAGAGAATTGACAACACAGCCAGAGGAGAAACAAGGGTGTGCAGTGAAAGGAAATTGATCAGAGAAAAATAAAAGTGGATGCCCATTGAGAGGTCGATACAAGACAAAGTATCAATTTTGATGAGTATTATTGATGGCTCGTTGATTGTAGGAAACATTATTTTGAATACCAAATAAATTCAATTGATTGTAGACTCTGAAATTTGGTTTTCAATAATAGAGTTTGAATTTGACTTTGAACGAAGGAGTGAGATTGAGAATTTGAATTTGATTTTGTTTTGTTTGTTGCATATTTCATCTGACAAGCCATTTGAAATTTGATCTATGCACTTTCTCAAACAAAATAGATGTATATGACAAGTGATGATAGTTTCATGACATCTATCAATAGTTTTGAGACTTTTTGATGATTTATAGGTCCTCTCAACAGTTTTTGTGCATATTTAAGGAAATACTTTGATGGTCAAGGCATATTTTAGTCATTCAATTTGAAGGTGTCATCA